>LS563634.1:598761-647729 GCA_900490775.1 Pristionchus maxplancki
GTTTCCCTATTTCGAAATATTGATTTTTGAGAAATTGGCAACATTTGGTAACAATTGGGAGGTTACAGCACTCGAAACTCCACGCGCGCACGGCAAAACGTGTTTAAACGCGTTTCCCTATTTCGAAATATTGATTTTTGAGCAATTGGCAACATTTGGTAAAAATTGGAAGGTTACAGCACTCGAAACTCCACGCGCGCACGTCAAAACGTGTTTAAACGCGTTTCCCTATTGCGAAATACTGATTTTTTTGATCACGGGGTGTTGTTTGGTGGCTTGCATGGCCATTTTGGTCAAGTTAGCGCAGAGTTACACGCGAAAAACGAGTTTTTGCGTAAGGATTACGTCATATTGCATAGTGATGACGAATTAAGTATTGATTTTTCTTTGCCGCGCCATGGGGGTTCGATCAAGCCTACTCATGGTCCAAACGGTTGAGTAATTGACGAAAACGGCGCGGAAAACGGATTTCGTCATATTGCGTAGTGATGATGAAATGATGATGAAATATTTATTGATTTGTTATCTTCAACTTTTTATGAGAAGTCGATTGGTACCGGTCCTGGGTCTGGGCGACATCGTTAAAGTGGTTTTCGGGAACATTGCTTTTCAGAGCGTGACGGACAGACTGACAGAGAGAGAGAGAGAGAGAGAGAGAGAGACAGACAGACGTTAGCGCATTTTAGTACTAGTCAACAATACAACTGTTACAGTCCCGTTCCGAAGCCGAGGTGGTCGGCGACGAGATGGACAGATGGACCGGATGGACTGATGATGTGCTCAGCGCCCTCGAACCGAGACGAGCCCTTCCCGGAGTGCCCGAGACTGCTCGAGATCAGATGGACGAGTTCCTCGTCACCAAGGCGGAGGTATATTGTTTTATCCGATTGGGGGGATGTGTTTCATCGAGTCTTGATAGACGCGCTAAGGTTTATTTGTAGATTCGGATCAGACGGCTAGGATCTCACACTGAGAATACATACTTTTCTTCAGATCGAGCAGACCCGTCCGGCCATCGAGGCGTATCTGAGAAGGAACGCCGAGGCTGGTACGGCAGACCAGAACAACTGGATCGGAAGGAACCAGGCCAAGCTGGAGGCGAAGTGGAATAAGATCAAGGCGAGTTACATATGTTTCACATTATCTTGATAGTCTCATATTGCAATCTTGGATGATTGATTTATCATTGCATTTTCGAAAATAATTTATTATTGCAGGACCTCGCATCGACTCGTCAACGCAAGTTGGAGGTTGCTGCGGAGAGAGCGGATCAGTTGGATGGTGAATTGGTGAGTTGATAAGACTGATACTTCAATTCTTCTGTTAATCGTAGGAATAGAAAGTGACTAGAGTAAAACTTCAGGTTGATCTGCGCGGCTGGTTGGAAGCCGCTGAGAAGTCGTTGGCTGATGCTGGACCAATCTCGAGACTGCCCGAGGGACTGGAGAGACAGCGAGCCGAGCAGGAGGACAGGATGGACGAGATTGAGAGAAGGTACGGAACTGTGCGGTATGAATGGAATATGAGATGGTTCTTGCAGCGGTGCACATGGATAGTTTGAAGGGTCATTTAAACAAAGAGGCAATAAACAGGATTCTTATTCAGGAAAGCCGCCTTCCTGGACACGAAGGCTCTGTCTGGTCAGATTCGAGCTCAATGCGAGGCCAAGGACGCGATTTATGTCAAGAACCAGGTCGTTACACTGGACAACAAGCTGAACAAGTTCGTCCAGCGAGCGCAGGAGAGGAGCAAGGTGAGTTTCACAGATATGTCTTCAGATATTTGAGCAGCGAGGTTTTCAATCATCTCATCGTATGCATTTTCACAAAAACAAATCATTTTTTCAGCAATTGGATGCTGCTTCTCACGAGACGGACACCTGGTTGGATGGAGTGAACTCACTCGAGGATTGGATGGACGACATTAAGAGGTACAGTAGATGAAGGGAAGTAGGAAACTGTATGATGCGATTTCAGAAAGACCGACACCACTCCTCCTACGACGTCCGATGTCGATCGTCTGAAGAGCGCACTTGAGGAGGCCAAGGTATGCTTGAGTATTCAAGATCCTCGATTGATGGAGAGTGAAATCTAATGGCCAATTGCAGAACAACGTGGCCGATGTCAACTCCCGTCGACCGCAATTCGAGATCACACGAAAGCGAGGTGTCTCTCTCATGGAGCATGCTCCCAAGAACGAGAGAAAGGAGATCGAGAAGAAGAATGAGGAGATCAAGAAGAGATGGGACGCCGTAGCTGGCGCTGCTGATGCTCGCTGCGCAGAGGCTGAGAAGGCGGTGCTGGAAGGAGGAGCCTTCACTGAAGCCCTCGCAAACCTGGAAGAGTGGCTGGATGGAGAATTGGCGGAGGGAGCAGTGCGAAAGGAGAAGGGCTGCAGAGGAGATGTTGATACTGTGGCTGAGTTGATGGCTGCTGAGAAGAAGAGAGAGGATGCGAGAAAGAAGAAGGCCGAGACCATTAGGGCCATTACGAAGAAGGTAGGGTAGAATACTACCTAGATCAAAGTAAAGAAGCTATTTACAATCATATCCTCTCCCCTTCCAGGCGGACAACCTCGTTCTGGAAGGAGTAGAAGAAGCGCCGGCCATCTCTGCAGCAGCTGAGCGACTGGAGGAGAAGTGGCGGGAGATGGAGGACGAAGCGGCTAAGCGAAAGGAAGAGCTGGAGAAGGCCATGGAGGAGGCCAAGGAGTGTGATGCTAAGGTGAGTGATCATTCTCAAAGATTAGAGAGTCGTGAGAGCATGCTGAATGAAGAGAATAATTTCTTACTAAGCGAGCCTTGAATACTCCAGAAGAGAAGTTAAAATGCTGATCATTCAGGTCCACGGCCTTCTCGACTGGCTCGCCGAAGTGGAGGGACGGCTCAGGGCGACCGCAGGCTCCGACCTGCCGACCCAGTTGGCTGCAGCTGGCTCAGTCCGTGCAGCACTTGAAGCAGAGCGACCGCGATTGGACTCGGTGAAGGAGGCGTGTGCAGCCATTCTCGATGGATGCCATCCCGATGCTGAGCCGGCACTGAAGGAGTGGAAGAGGGTCGTGGCGGCGAGATGGAAGGTGAGGTATCACTTTTGAAAGCTATACAGAATCCCGTTGACATGATGGAGTACGCAGAAATGCAGATCTGAGGACCCCTTCAACATGGTGGCGACGAGTGTCTTGACGTGGTTGTACCAAAAGTCCTCTTTGATCTGGAATCATTATAGGAAGTGGAAGACCGAGCAGCGGCCAAGGAAGATGCGATGAGAGATGAAGAGGAGAAGCAGAGAGCCAGAGAGGCGGCGCTGCATGATATGAACGAGTTCGTCGAGAGCAAGAGGATGGAGTTGGATGAGGCCTCGATGCAATCCGCCCCGACCTCAGTGGAAGAGGCGGAGGCGCGAGTGAGAGCTCACGAAGAATTCGAGAAGGAGTTGAAGGAGCGACAGGCGGATGTGGATGCCCTTACGAAGGGAAGGAGGAAGGATGGAGAGAGGTGAGTCTTCATTCCATTATTTCTTCTGAACGACTAACATGCATTTCATTGTACATTCTTTACAGAGACCGAGTAGCTGACGCTCTGGCCGATAAGTGGCGCCGTCTCTGGGGCGATTCCATCGGGCACGCAGCACAGCTGGAGAAGGACCGGGCGCTGCAGGAGGAGTTGAAGAGATTGGAGGGATGGAAGTTCGACGATTGGAGGGTATGCGATTCTGATCCACAATTGATTCTTCTTCTGGGATCAGAAAGAGATCAAATCATTGCAGGACCGCTACGTCGAGTGGAACGATCATGGAAAGGCGAGAGTCAACGACCTGTTCAGGTATGATTGATGCAAACATATTTGATGGTAGAATAATATTGTAGACGCCTGGACCGTTCAAGTACGGGAAGTGTACCAAGGGAAGCGTTCATCGATGCTATCATTGCTTCCAGTGAGTGTCTTTGATCTGTGGGCTGAATTTGGACGAGAAACATTGAGACTATGAATCGTTTTCAGAATTCCCTACATCCCGACTGGAAATGGCCAAGGTCGCGGACAAATTCGATAAGGGCGACGGAATGATCAACGCCAAGGAGTTCATCAATGCGCTCAAGATCGGCAATAAGAAGGTATCGTATCTTTGAAGTCTTGCGAGTATTAGTATTAGGTGGGTACTCCAGACTGAACTAGCCCAGCGTGATACTGCCTAGAAGTGACCTCCCGCGAGCCCAGTCTCGAAGTCGGGATGTACCATTACCTTTAGTGGCTCCTGCAGCACCATGTTTTCGACTGTAAAATCGCTTGATGTGGAAGCACCTTTGCCTTTTTTTACCTGGAGATGATGGCAATCACTCTTTGCAGACCGCCGCTCCCCGCTCTCCCGAAGAGCAGAAGCAGATGATCAAGAAGGAGATGACGAGAAGGAGGGATCAGTGCAGTTGCCAGCACAAGTTCCGAATCGACCATGAGGAGGACGCGCCTGGAAAGGTATGAGATAATTGATGGTTGATCTGAGTGATAACTCTAGTCATAGCCGAGTAAGCGCTAGTTACATTTCATTAGAGATAGCAAAGGTTAAAGCACAGATATTCGACAATTATTGTACTGGGAGATCGCTTTGCAGGCGCAACCCAAGTCCGATGGAGGCGTGTTGCAGACATACCGGGTAAGCGATTCCGCCTCCAACTTGGCCCGACTTTACTTCAAATATCGAAATCTAGACACCCTACTGTCGCTTTCTTACCCTACTACTGCCTAATGTCTTGTGATGCTGAGCATCCTAAACTCACACTATCCTACTGTTCTAGTCGCATTCCAACCCTACTGTTCCAAGCCTAATGTCTCCAGTAATATCTAATATCTGATCTGTCCCCAACAGTTTCCCCTGTCCTGGTTCTCGACCTCGAGTCTGACCAGTGGCGAAGGCGTACTAACAAACGCATCTCCTGATTCGTCAAGGAAGGTATACGGTAGATTGGCGTGCCTGTGTTGTGTGTCAGATTATCGATCGACTGGCCGGATCGATAGATTTCATTTCCGATTCCCGTCCCTCGTTCCTTCAGTTAATGCCATGGTAGACAGCAGATTCCGTTGTGCCGTCTAGATTCGAATTTGTCAGATTGGGGTAGTAGTTGATGTAGAGCTCGTCAGAACCGATCCTTTTTGCAGTTTGGCGACCAGCAAATCCGTCGAATGGTGCGAATCCTGCACACGACGGTGATGGTGCGCGTGGGCGGTGGATGGGAACCGCTGGACGAGTTCCTCGACAAGCACGATCCCTGCAAGGCTAGAGGTACGGTAGCACCTCCAATGCGTATCGAGAAATGACTTATTTGCAGATCGCACGAATACGTATTTGAACCAGCGCTTCTATGACGATGTGCGGCCAGCGCACGCCGCGGATAAGATGTACGAATTCCATAAGATGCACGCGAAGGATCACGATCACGGTAAGCACACGACAAAAAGCGATCGAGAACTGACTTAATTACGGTAGTCGTTGCAGGCTCGCCCAGCACGTCCCATCATCACCATCATTCATCGCCCAGAGAATCAGTGACCGTTCTCAAGCCGTTCACTAGCAGCGGCACGCAGGGCCCGGCGAAGGGGGTACGGTAACTATTCTTCACGGGATTTTTGGGGTACGATATCGCAATCGATAACTGCAGGTCCGCGAGAAGACGGAGAAGCGCAGTGTGCCGATGTTTGGAGAGAATCGATTCGCGAGGGAGCGTGCTGAGTCCCTGGACATGCTAGGTGAGTCTTAAAGCGGCAAGAAATTATGATTGATTCTAATGAATAGAAACCCCGATTCATGGAATTTGCCCAACATTCAACAGACCTGACATTTTGAATACATATGTATCTGAACGTCCAATTTCAGACACATCCCGGCCTGCATCACGAGCGGGTTCAGAAGTCTCCGACACCGAACGCCCGACGAGAATCCCCTCGTTGCGGTCGAGAAAGGGTCAAAGATATAACCCGCCCTCGGCCAGAAAGTAGATAGCCACCATACCCCCTCATTTACAGTATCCCCTACTGATAGATTGTCCTCACCAATCTCGTCCATTAGTGGTTACTTGTAGTTACTCTACCACTCTCGTTCTGTAGTATTCCTGATTGATAGATTGTCCTCACCGATCTTGTCAATCATGGTTCACTTTAGTTGAGAGCGGTCACTTGTTTGCATTCCTGATCCCCAGTGATTTAGTTTCGGAAGTCGAGTATTTATTATTGTTGCTCATGTTTAGAATTGTATTGTATGTGATCATTTCATATCGATTATCATTGACTATCGTATTATTTCAAATTGGTACTCATTGGTTGTAGTAGGACTTAATTGAACTCCTTAGCGGACTCCTCACACCACTTTGGAATCTATTGAGTCTCAGTTCGATCGATAGGTTACAGTACGCAGTGTCTACCATATCCCAGAGCCTACTTACTAGCCCAAACTTTGGTGGAATCATAGATAATCGTAATAAGCGTGCAGCTAATAATTGTAGTTTCGTTGTTTTGACATTCATCCTGTGATTATTTTCGATAATTGAGTTGCATCCTACAGTATCCCGTAGAAGGCGTATTGTATTCGCACGAGTTCTCTCTTTGATAGACACATCACTTGCGCTAATAATTTGAAGAAGAGTGCTAATAAATTATGTATATTCAAAATTGAGTATCTGAGTTCATACGCAAGATCTTGTAGAGGAATGGACATCAGAAATGAAATAAAGCATGATTAAATGCAATAATTGACTTGTGTGAAAACCAAGTGTGTTTTTTATAAGTAAATTAAAATTATAAATCACATTAATGATAAATTTGCTAATAGAATTTAAAAAATATAAATACTCAATAAAATGTAGTTACTGTAGTCAAAACAAAAGAGCGGGGAAAATATTTTGAATATTCCACGTGGGACACTTTTTTTAACCTCTTTTGGCAGACCCCTGTTTATTGATTGATTGCGCGGCGTTTTCTGAATAATTTTGTTTCGTTTCTTACTTTGTGCCCTACTGGTGGCCGCTGATTATCTGCATCTAATGATTTTCTCGTGCACTAGCTCCAGCGCACTCCGTACGGCTCATTTTCTCTCGTTGAATGTCTCGATTTCGCAATTTTGCTCTTGTTCTATTGCGCATTTATGTTTATTTATTCAATTCAGCCTATATGCGAGCATAATTATGACGTCCAAGACTACGTTCAGCCTGGATAATGCGGAGCAGGAACATCTGGAGTATTACGAGACCAATCGCGAGCGCCACAAGGGTTTGTTCTTGCTTATTTATTGCAAGTTTCATCCTAATTGTCTTGTCTGCTAGACATTTATAGTTTATCGGCACTCTATAGTTTTTGGGCACCGCTCTCACTTCAAACGCTTAAAGCGAGTATGCTAATTAAATGCTCTGTATTCTATGCCAGTTAATTAATTAGCGCGCTTGTTTAATTCGATTTTCTGATCTTGCTTTTTGCTCTATCTATCAATATTGTACTTCATTATCCCTTGAATTCAAATAATAATGCTGTTAATGAATGCGCCTAGAATGCAAGTGTGACTGAACTGCTGAATGATCTGTTCCTCATCCTCTTTTATATTCTAGCATTTCATTATTTTTCTTGTATACTGAATAATTGTTCAAGTCAATCAATTTCAGATGAGCGCGATTCCATACAGAAGAAGACATTCACCAAATGGGTGAACAAGCACCTCAGGAAGGTATACTTGTCTGTTGTTGACAGTTGTTTAAGTTGTCGATGCAACGCTATTACAATATAAATATTGTAATGGATTTAGTTTTTAATAAATATTGACATAATTAACAGGCGTCTCGCAACGTGGAGGACCTCTTCGTCGATCTTCGCGACGGACACAATCTCATCTCGCTGCTGGAGGTGCTCAGCGCCGAGAATCTGGTCGGATTTTCTGTTATTCTCTTTTTTCTTAATTTTTTATTTTATTTCAGAGCGCGGTTACGAGCTTGTTGTATTTTTGTAAAGACCAGTTGCACTAGTGCTAAAACTTGTTGATTTCGTGATTATTGGGGTGTTCAAGAGTTTGCTAGTCTTGATGTGAGCGGTGCATCCTTGATTGTGCGTATTAATTTTAAACATTGTTAAATAATTATAGAGATTTTATTAAATTTAATTTACAGCTGCGCGAGAACGGGAGCACGCGATTCCATCGTATACAGAACGTGCAGTACTGCCTCGACTGGCTGAAGATGAAGAATGTGAGTGTTTCAGGATGTCTTTCTCTGCTAGTCTAGCCAATTGAACATCGTGAGGACAACATCAAGGATAGATTCACGTTTAGACCTAAATTTTGCATGGGTATCGTTTTTGACCTGAGAACAATGATAATATCGAATGCAACTTGCATCACCTACATACCTGGGCAGGGATTGTTGCTGGGGTATGCATATCGGGTGGGTTTACAGCGAAAATACGCAACAAAAGGAGCGAAACACATACTTTTCCTGTAACTATATCCGAATCGGGTGGGTTGGACTTTATAAAACCGGATGGGTATTGCTGCTACCAACAGTGATGCCCATGTATGATCACCTACTGATCTACCAGCGCGGTTGCGCGAATTCACGGCCTTAAATTTTATACTAGCTCTGATAATACAACTGCACATTTCGAGCATTTTTTAAATTAAGTCTGTTCACTGAGGCGGGAATTATACTGGTGTACAAATTGTATAGTACAATAGAATCAAACCGTAAAGCCAATATTTTTTTAAATTTGCAGATTCGTCTGGTGAACATTCGTCCGGACGAGATCGTGGAGGGCAACGGCAAGCTCACGCTCGGCCTCATCTGGACGATCATCCTCAATTTCCAAGTAGGTCTCCTAGGGCACTAGGTCGGATGAGAACTATTTCGCAATACCGTCTCTGACATAACAGTTGTCTTTCGCCTACTTCCGGTTCTCATCCGACCTAGCACCTTTCCTATAGGTTAAAGTGGCCCTACTTCCTTGAAATGCTCGGATAGTTGCCGGTTTCATGTTCCATGGACACTTCTTGAAAACTGAAATATGAGTAAGTCGATTTCATTTCCCTCTTTGTTTCATTGAAATTACAAGTCTGTTGGGCATGTAACTTGATTTGATTTTACTGAGTTTTTTGGTGTGTATAACACATGCTTCTCGGATTTTGAGAAAATCGACCTTGCTGATCTCGGTGTCACCCTCATTTCAAGAGAACGAGTCTTATCCGATTCTTCTTACAGGTCTCCGTGATCAAGCAGCGACAGCGCGCGGACGCGGTCGCCGCGGCTGCTGTGAGGGCGGCTGCGACAGGCGGATCCGGAGCGGCCGGAGGCGGAGCAGGCACCGCGTCGCCCCTCAACGCGAGCATGAACACTACGGTAGGGACGGGGTACGGTAGTTCACGGAATAATCGATAATACAGACTTATCGATTTTCATTGCAGCTCGAGGCGCTCGAGGGCAGATCGGCCAAGGAGGCACTCCTCGCCTGGAACCAGAGGGTACGGTAATTGGGGGACCGAAGGGTACGGTAGAATAGAAAAAAAAAGAAAAAAAGTATTGATGCCCTCTATGTGTGATAAATTGAAACAAGGAAATATTTGCAGTTATGAGCTCGCGATGAAACCTCGAAATTTCGGGATTCGTAGAATATAATTTTCCAGCACCTGATTCCTAGATATGATTGAATCAACTGAATGTTGCATGTAACAGGGAGCAGACGAGTACATAACTGGCTTTAATTAGGTTTAATTTAATTAATTAATTACTAATTCCAGGCAACGGAGGGGTACGCGCGCGTGCGCGTGGCGAACTTCACCACCTCGTGGCGTGATGGACTGGCCTTCTCGGCGATACTCCATCGACACCGCCCTAGTGCCATCGACTGGGAGCAGGTACGGTAGTTTTGGGCAAAGAGGGGTACGGTAGGAATGGGCAAAGAGGAGTACGGTAGGAATGGGCAAAGAGGAGTACGGTAGAATTGGGCAGGAAGTATAACACGAGGAAGTCTTGTGTTGACGAAGGAAGTGAATGAGTAGGAGGGTTGGCGCCGCAACGAGTAGTGATAGTTACTGGAATTATGCTCACGTGCTGGGTTGCAATCGACGACATGAACACTAATAAAAATATGCATACGTTTGAACCGGCGGGTTCATGCCGCAGGTGGCGGGCATGTACGCGGTGGTTTTTGAACATTTGTTGGTTGCGGTGATATTTCTCAAAAAAACCAAAAGTGTACGAGACCCCAAGAAAGTTAGCGAGAACATGCGAATAGTGAGAATACGTAAATATTTTAGTTATAAATAAATAATAATATTCATTGCAGATAAGCGCCTCGTCGATGACGAACCGCGAGCGGCTCGCGCACGTCTTCGAGGTCGCCAAGAGGGAGTTCGACGTTGACAAGTGAGTGATCAAAGATCAATCCGGATCACAAACTGACTTTTGATGAATCGAGAACTAAGTTTTTATTGCAAATTTGATAGCTTTGAATTGAATCATCTGCAATTCCTGGTATCATGAGGGCAGTGTGAAACCGCAAAGGTCAGTTATTGCTAAATATCGTTTTTTCAACCGATTCTTGATCATTGCGGTCTTGTTAACCAATTCCTGAATAATACTATTTAATGATAATTAACTAATTAACGTAGTACGCATTAACTTTTTTTTAATTAGCAATTATTGATTGCAGACTTCTCGATCCGGAGGACGTCGACATGGAGGCACCGGATGAGAAGTCGATCATCACTTACGTCTCGACGCTCTACCAGAACCTGCCCTGTCTACCGGAGGGTACGGTAGCCACCCAGGTACGGTAGAATTATGGTTTAAAGGTTTGCATTCGCTGGGACTAGCAGACGGGGTGTGCCTCGGATTTTTCGTTAGTTTGTAATCGCACCTCACTCAGCATTACTAACCATGGAAGGGTTCCCAAGCCTTTGTGAAACTTGTGAAGCTTGAAGTATACGGGTATTGATTTTGAGGGAAAACTCATGGTTTCTCGTTTCTCCGTAGCTCCTGGATGCTAACTTTTTATCTCTGATTGATAATTCCCGTTCCAGTCTCACTCCGAGGCCACTGTCGTCATCGAGGAGGCGCGTAGGTGGCTGAGCTGGACGGAGGGAGTACTGCGGAGGGTGGAGGTGGTGGAGGGAGGAAGGCTGGAGGAGGGAAGGGCAGAGGAGGCGGAGGGAGTGGAGAAGGGAGAAGGAGATGGGGAAGGAGAAGTGGAGGAGTGGAAGGCGATCAGTGAGGAGGTGGGTATTGGACAGGGAGTTTTGTGTTTCCTTGAATACTGATATGCGTTAATGCTGAAACACATTGATAGTTTGTAAGCAGAGGTGAAAAAATATCTGTGTTTGACGAATTGCACGGGGTGTTATGTGCCTCATGGGGACTTTAATACACATTGATCTCGCGAAACGTTGATGCTTGGAATCAGCTTTCAAACCCAATTTAAGTTCGAAGTTGCTGGGATATCTTATGTTTCGCGTATCCTACAATGGGAGTGGCTTTGCGGAACGTGGATATCATTCGAACTATGGGCTGCAAATCAAGTTTAAATTCGAAGTAACTGGGATGTCTTGTGTTTCACGTAGAGTACAATGGGTGATGGTTTTGCGGAACTTTGATTTCTTTCCAAGAGTGTATTGAATTCAAAATCCAAGTATGTGGGATGTACTGTGTTTCATGGGAACATGATAGCTGGTGATCTGGCGAAACGTTGATGAGTTGTTTCCCATGATAATTTCCAAACATATTTTATATTTTTCTGGGCTGTCTTCGTCTCATTTAGCGTACAATAGATGTTGGTCTCACGAAACGTTGATGATTGGAAGCGGCTTTCACTAATTCAAAATCGAAGTGGCTGGGATATCTTGTGTTTCATGTAGAGTGCAATGGGTGGTGATCTGGCGATACTTTGATGGCTAGTAATTTGGCACGAATGATTCCTAGACTAATTTAAATTCGAATGATGTTTATCTCGCAATACTTTTATGGTTCGTTCCTAAAAAATAATTAATTATGAAACTTGAGATCGAGAAGTCTCGGCCCGCCATCGAGGCCTTCCTTCTGCTGAGGAGTGCAGAGAAGGGAGAGAGGAAGGAGGGAAGAGGAATGGATGGAACGCGAGACCTCCGGGCAGTGCTGGAGTTGAAGTGGGACAGAGTCAAGGTGAGGTTGACCTATTTATTGATTGATATCCCAGATTGAGATTAAAAAATTACAGCATGAGCATTGCTGTTTCACAGTCAAGGTAAGGTGGCATAGAACTAGCCAAACTGATCGTACGTCTGGTTATTCTCTTTTCATATTTAATTTCATTTTTAATCGTTCACCTTCCAGGTACTCTGCTCGTCTCATCAGCTCAAGCTGGAAGTAGCCGCGAGGGAAGAGAAGGCAAAGGGAGAATTGGTGAGGATCGGAATTCGTCGATCTTTGATCTTTTGACCCCTACTTCACCCCTAATTTGGCATTTGCACAGTCATGTATTTTAAAGTAGGTCAAACTTCTCATCCCGCAACATTCCGGTTGCAGGCCTCGTTCACGTGCTGGCTGGAGGGCGCGGAGCTGTCGCTCGCCGAGGCCGCCCCCGTCTCGAGACTGCCCGAGGGCCTGGAGGCACAGAGAAGGGAGCAGGAGGAACGGATGGAGGAAATTGAGCAGAGGTGTGTGATCTAGACGCGCCGGGTTAGAGGAGGAGCGAAAATATGTGAAAATTCGCAACTGCGAAATTTGTGATTCACAGCGTTTACTTTAGCACTGGGTTTGCATTGAAGCTGATGAACGTTACGATCATGGTGGAATATCAAAATCAATTACAAACTGAATTGATTTCTGGGTGAAGTTATCATCATTCCAGACGCGCCGCCTTCCTGGATACGGTGGCAGTGGCCAGAGGGCAGATTCGTGACGACGACGTCAACATCGAGTCAGACGGCGTCGCCGTGGACAGCCAGACGGTCGGTATCTCCATTTTGCGTTGTCTATCGCTAGTTAGAGAGCAGAGAGAGCGTGCGGAATGGAGAGAGTCAGTTTCGAAATGGAGATAGTCGGGCAATTATTCCAGGTGACGCTCGAGTGCCGGCTGAGCAGGCTGCAGCTGGGCGCGCAGGAGAGGAGTGAGGTGAGTAGCGAAAGAGCTATGAAACATGGAAGGGCTGGGGCATTCCGGGAATGCTAGAGGTACGTAGGAGCGACGTGAGGGGATGATAAGATATTCCAACCTTTTTTTATTCTAATTGGGGTGGTTGATAAACGAACGATCTATGAGAGAGCTATGAATCATGAAAGCGCCTGGGGCATTCTGAGAATTCAAGAGTTGCGTAGATGCTTATTTAGGGTAGGGCGCGCATGACTGGAGAGAGGTGAGGGGAGGATGAGATTGATTTTATTTTCCACGTACACTGCTACAAACAGATTGTGAATAGGATTTAGTAATTTGAGTTTGTGGTGAATCGCGAAAGAGCTTGCCAAATCTGATTGATTGTTGGAAAAAGGCTAATTGTCGGAACTAGGAGCGCTGATGTTGCGCAGATCAATCTTTAGCTGAAGTTAGCATTGCGTCTAATCGTGGTGACGATACGTATGGAATACTACAAATAGTAAACCGCCGCAACTGGCCGCGGCCTCGCATTAGACTGTCTTATTAGTGTTGCGACAATAGATCATTTGGAGAAACGTGCACAGGCTGTAATACCGCGACCATCCGACGATTAATAGCAGCAAAAATAAGAAACAACAATAGCATCAATAATTGCAGCAACTGGCGGCGGCCGCGGCGGAGACTGCGGCGTGGTCGGGAGCAGTGACCTCGCTAGAGGTGTGGATGGACGAGATCGAGAGGTACGGTACGCGGTACGGTAGTATACTGATCGATTGAGTGGTGCGGTAGGCAATCGATTTGAGAGGGGATCGAGAGTTACGGTAGGGGTACGGTAGCCATCTAATCGATTGTTCGATTTTCAATCGATTTTAAAGCAAACAAAGGTGTAATGTAGGTAACTGTTGCGGATATGGAATTATGTAGATCCCACAAACGGCGATAAAATGTTTTGATGAAACGCGAATCATTGACGCCCGGATGTTTGTTGCCCAAAAGTTACTTGTCCATCCTCCAATTGATCGACATTGCAGCCAGACTGCGACGTCCCGCTGCGTGACGATGGACGTCGGTCGGCTGAGGTTCGCACTCGAAGAGGCGAAGGTGAGTAATTATTAATTAAATCTAGTTAATTAATTAGTTAATTTAATGTTAATTTAATGAAACAGATCAAAGGCATTGCCATAGGAAGAGTGGACGTAGTGACGGTATAGCGCTTATTTTCCATTTTTTTTGGAAATGTAAATCTGATATTCCAAAGTTCTCCTTAATTTGTGAGTTTTGGTTTCACGACTATTAATTAGCGTTCAAGCATACCGCAGATGCAATCATCACTCGATGTATTCTTGAGTAATTTCAAACATGGTGTCTTCATAAGCATTCCATGCGTTCACTTCATTTCTAATTATAATTAAACAATTATGCTAATTGATTAATTAAATTATTTTGTCATTGCAGAACACGGTGCACGCCATCTCCGCTCGTCGCGTGCAGTTCGAGCTGGCTCGCAAGCGAGCGACCGCCCTGATGGAGAGCGCGCCCAAGAGTGAGAGGAGGGAGCTCGAGAGGAAGCAGGAAGAGATGAGGAGGAGGTACGGTAGGGGTTGGGATACGGTAGCTACAGTATTCTCTTTGCTGGTTTAAAGATGAGGAGGGGTACGGTAGATACAGTAACCCTTTCTTTCCAGGTGGGAGGATCTCTCGGCGGCCGCGGACTCGCGCTGCGCTGCGGCAGAGACGGCGATTGCGGAGGGTGAGTGGGGGAGTTGTTTTGGGCAAGTGAATCTTGGGTTTCACTGTTTAGTTGATAGAGCGGAGTTGTTATGAGGATCAGTATACAGTTGACATAGAGGAACAATGATTTTCAGTTATCATTGTGGAAAGGTGGACTCGGTGATTCCCGGTTTTCTAAAGTTTCATCAGCAGTTTACGTCGATTAACGTGCAATTTGTGTACTTACTAAACAAAAATTAAGATAAAACCAGGTGAAGCCATGCGCTCTCTGGGATTGCCCAGTTTCTTTGATGTTGCATGCGCTATCTAACTCCACTGCGTGGTCACAGCATTGATTGATTGCGATTGCCGAAGGAACTACATTTATTATAAATCTTAATTTAGAAAGTGCAATCACTGGGGTCCCAATTGCTTTTCAAGTTTCATAAGGGCATCAACTCCTATAGGTGCACACAATTTGAATTAACTTGTGGGCATTCGTAATAATAATAATGAATCTATAATTCAGGCAGTACATTCACGGAGGTACTGGTTACTCTCGAGCAGTGGCTGGACGGCGAGTTGGCTGATGGAGCAGCGAGGAAGGAGAAGGGCTGCAGGGGAGATGTGGATACGGTTAGTTGATTTATCCAGGCGGATTCATGGTTCAGCGTCATAGTGAATGGGCTGTAACTGCGAATGCCACAATTTTGTTGCACTGTGGATGATTACTGATTCGATTGGAATTTCAGATAGCCGGTCTGTTGTCAGCAGAGAAAGAACAAGAAGATACGAGGAAGAGGAGGGCGGAATCGATCGGAGCGCTCAGGATGAAGGTACGGTAGGGTACGGTAGGGTACTGTATTAGTGATTAAGGTGAGGGTGCGCCTGTGTCACGAGCATTAAGGGCTGGTGCAAGAACGTGCATTACTGGCACCTGTGCAGCACAAAAATTGCTGCATTCGAAATGTTAAATGAATTACTAAAGGTAACGGTAGAGTTGCGTCCAAAATCAAGACTATTGTACAGTCGACCACGCATGGTGATGCACACCGATAAGGACTAAAATGACTTACTGATTCCTGCCAATTTCAGGTGGATTCCCTGATGGCCGAAGGCGTTGAGGTCTCGACTGTCCTCTCTGAAGCAGTCGGAAGGCTTGAGGCGAAGTGGCGGGCGGTGGAGGAGGGAGGAAGGGAGAGAAGGGCGGAGCTGGAGAGAGGAATGGAAGAGGCGAGGGACTGCGACGCAAAGGTGAGCTTGCAGAAGAGGAAGAGAGAAGAGGCAAGGGAGTATGATGCGAAGGTCAGCGAGGGCATGTTTTGATTGGACCAGTGCTGTAAATGAGATTTAAAAGCGTAAATATTAGCGCAGTAATAATCAGAAGGTGGGCGACGGGCATGTTTGATATTGGCGAAGAGTTGACGAAGAGAGAGAGGCGTTTGGTATTGTCACGATAGAGGAGCACATATTAGTTGATTACACAATTCCTGAACAGAAGTGGGGTAATTGAAACACGAACTGGGTAATGAATGACGAAAATGTCGCAGGCTTCTAGTTTAATTTTTTTACAGCATATGAACGACTAATCAATTAGTTATAAAATCGTCGAGTTTTGAAACACTGAATGTGTGGGGGTTGTTCATAAATATGATGTTGACATGCACAAGTGATAATAATTGCTGGACGATGAAGGCCACCAGTGCAAGTACGGTTATTGAAACACGATCTCTGCAGGTGTGCAGCCTGCTCGTGTGGCTGGCGAAACTGGAGGAGCAGCTCGAGGGTGGGTTACTAATTAGTTATTAATAATTAATTAATTAGTTATTAATTAATAATTAATTAATCCCTCTCCAGTGCCGCCCTCTTCCGACCTGGCGACCGGCCTGGCTGCGGTGGGCTCGGTGCGCGCCGCGCTCAGTGGTGAGCGGTGCATTCTTTGATTTAGGAGGGATCTTTGTAGAAGTACAGATCATTTTGCCGCTAGTACTACCTCGTGATATCATAATTTGTAACTATTTTGAACCCGTTACGCCTGCGCTTCACACGTAATAAGTATGGTGTTCACTTGCAGTGGAGCGGCCGCGCCTGGCGTCGGTGAGCGAGACGTGCGACGGGATTCTGGATGGGTGCCATCCGGAAGCGGAGGAGGGACTGCGGGAGTGGAGGAGGGTGATAGAGGCGAGATGGGAGGTGAGGAGAAGATTTCTTATTAGATTCAAGTTTCTCGCAACCATAGTGAATTTTTGTTTCGAGATGTCGCCAAATATAGCCAAACACTCGCTAATGCGTTGGGTCCACGAAGAATTACTCTTTATAAATAATGAGAAAATGTTGTGAAAAAATTGTTCCTGCTCTGATCGTTGTGTAGTTTTATCTTTGAAGGAAGTCGAAGGCCGAGCAGAAGCGAAGGAGCAATCAATGATAGAGGAGGAGGAGCGGCAGAGGGCGAGTGAGGTGAGAATATGCAAACTTTTAATCCCCAGGGTTTTGCCAGTATTTACAGCTCTAGATGATTAAAAAACTGTGCAAATTGGTGTTACGCGGTGAATTCGTTAGGCGTCAGCGTAGGCGTTGATTCAATTTTCCAAATCCCGTGTCTTCAACTCTTCTTACGGTTCTCTAGGTGGTGTGTTTCTCGAGAAGCTGTTCCTGGTTAGATTAGTGTTGCGCAGATAGATCATTTGGAGAAGGGTGGGCAAACTTCAATTGATCATGGATTTCTACTAACAAATAACAACAATTGCAGCAACAGGCCGCGGCCTCACAGGAAACTGCCGCGTGGCTGCACGAGGTGGAATCGCTCGAGGAGTGGATGGACGGAGTTGAGAGGTACGGAGTTGAGAGGTAGCATGGGTACAGTTATCAATGAGAGATACGGTTTGGAAAATGGGTACGGTAGCCAACCAATCAATCGATTACAGCAAGGTCGTCGCTGCTCTGCCCAAGACGCTGGCCGTCGATCGACTGAGGAGGGAGGTGGAGGAGGCTAAGGTATAAATGGGGGTATTGGCGTCAGATAGCGGAGGTATCATTATTGAAACTCATGTGTGCGGGAATATGGCAATGTGGTGAAACACGAATTGTGTTTTGGAAAGAAACAATATCTGGTAGCCCCTCGTCCCCGAAATAAAATAATGCTGTGGAGCACGAAATTCCCAGTCTCAATGTGTCTGAAAAATTTGCTTCATCCTTACCGTATTCGTTGCCGCCCTGCTATCCCAATGCGAGTATAAAGCGATGCGAAGGAACGCGAATCCTCCCTTTATTGATTTGTTTTTTAAAATTATATAAATGTATCAACTATCACCCATTGCAGACTACTGCAGTTGAGATCGTTTGCGGTTTACAAAATTCTTATTTAAATTATTCAATCAATAATTGCAGAGTACGGCAGCGGACGTGTCTGCTCGTCTCGGCCATCTGGAGTCGATGAGGGAGAGAGGCGTCAACCTGATGGAGCGAGCGTCTGAGAGCGAGAGGAAGAAGATGGAGAGGAGGGGCGAGGAGATGAAAATGAGGTACGGTAGCCTTATCTCTCTGTAGCTAGTAGGTACGGTAGCTACGGGTTTGGCATAGCAGCTACAATGAATGGTTTGTTATCGAGAATCAATAAATGATCGATAAATGGCTACAGTACTCCTCTCAATTCCAGATGGGAGTTCGTGTCTGCGACCGCGGATTCGCGCTGCGCAGCGGCAGAGACGGCGCTGACAGAGGGTGAGTTGTTGTTATGTTTTCGAAAATGATGGACCGAAGAGTTTTGAGTTTCACAGTTTCGTTTATAATGGGAAATTGTTTGCCGAATGATCATCCATTCTCTTTGAATCTTGAGAAAACTTCTATTTGATGCATTCACCTCGATTTGACTTATTGTTCTATAGTTGCACGCACACTGTAAGTAAACTTTGTTCTCGACAATTTATTGATCTCTCTATTGATCTCGAACAAAATAATAAAGTGCATCAATGTATGACAGGGCGTTCATTGAGAATTACTTTAACGTTTCATGCGCACTCTAACACCACTTCGGTTTCTGCAATTCGATTACCGCGCGACTTGATTTTCAAAAAAAACAACTAATAAAACCCGAAATCCAGGCGCTGCCCTCACTTTTGCTCTAATTGTTCACGGTTTTCTTGTTTTTCAAGCAACATATCTCAGGCGCTGCCTGCACGGCGTCACTGGCTACTCTCGAGCAGTGGCTGGACGGCCAAATGGCGGAGGCGGCAGTGCGGGCGCAGGAGGGCTGCAGGGGAGATGTGGATACGGTTAGTGGTTAATCTTTCTGGGAGTTTTGTTAGATTGCGACCAGGGAGGTATAGGATATTGCGACGGATGATAACTGTTCGTCTTTTATTGAAGATTATTTCATATTCGGTAAGCAGCAAAATTGCGGTTATGCTACATCTTGAAGATCATCATGGTCCTTATAATTTAATAACTGGATTTCATCTGTTGGAGGAAAAAAATATTATTATTATTACAGGTAGCCGAGCTGCTGGCGGCAGAGAGGAGGCTGGACGAGGAGAGAGGGAGGAGGGCCGAGGCGATTGTGGCCATCCGGATGAAGGTACGGTAGGGTACTGTAAGGGGATATCTATCGATAACACTTGACGATCGATTGATGGTGTGAATTTTTTTTAATTGTGTGGTACAGTTCTATCGGATATCTCTGCAGTTGTTCAAGTTAAGGGGATCGGTTGAAACACGAAACGTCCTGATCCAATCATCCCAAATCCAGGTCGATTCACTCGTGTCGGAAGGCGTCGAGGAGGCGCTCGCCCTCACTGCAGCAGTCGGGAGGCTGGAGGAGAAGTGGATGGAGATGGAGGATGGAGGGGCGAGGAGGAGAGAGCGACTGGAGGCCGCAATGGGCGAGGCGCGGGAGTGCGACGCGAAGGTGAGCAGAATTGATGCTGGCCCTGAACAAGATCAGTAGTATCAGTTAGACAAGGGCTTCGTGAAGAGAAGTATAGTAGGTGAAACCCGAAAACGAAATGTGAAAGAATCGCGAAATGCACACTAGCTAGAGAGAGGCAAATTAGTCGTTATTACACTCGTGATCGACGGCTTATCAGTTAGAAATCCGATTCTTAGAATTACATGAATTGACTGAAACCCGAACACTTCAGGTGTACGCGCTGCTCGAGTGGCTGGTGGACCTGGAGGACCAGCTAGAGGGTGAGTTATTATTGTTATTGTTTTGATTGTTGTAGTTGTTATTTAATAATTATTTTAATCATAATAATAATAACCCCAACTCCTTGCAGCTCCGTCCCCGGCCGACCTCGCTGCCGGCCTGGCTGCAGCTGCAGCAGTGCGTGCTGCACTCGGAGGTGAGTGCGTCTAAACAAGCAATGAAACGGTCTTTATTTTAATTTTTAAGTGATTGTGTTTGTATTTCTTAAAGTAAGAATCGTGCATGATGTCTTGTGCTTCACTGGAGTAAGGTACATTACTGGGGAGAGGGGCTGTTAGTGATCACCGCATGAGTTCTCTAAAAAGCTTATATCATTCCTGACAGGAACGTGTAACCTAGCTGCGCCGGGTTAGCAATAACAGTGACGATATTGCAGCAGAGCAACCCCGCCTGGAGGCAGTAAAGGAGGCGTGCGAGGCGATTCTGGCGGACTGCCATCGCGACGCCCAGCCCGCGTTGAGGGAGTGGAGGAGGGTCGTGGAGGCACGGTGGAAGGTGAGTATAAATTTGAAAATGAGAGCACCATCTGCGTTTCAAGTGTTGATCAAGTGTAAGGAACGTAGTGTAACTTGATAGAATGTTTGAAAGTGTTGGTAATCTTCTTAAAATTCAGTAATTAATTTTATTTCTGTTTTAAAATATATTAATTACAGGAAGTCGACGATCAAGCCGTGGCCAAGCAGGAATCGATCGCGGCAGAGGAGGAGAAGCAGCGGGCGAATGAGGTATCAAAGTTGTTTTTTATCCGTCATTACTGTTCTCTTTGCGTTTCACCACATGTTCAAACATGATCGGATCAATGCGAATTGGTTTTGTTTTCCTTTCGATTGTAACAGCTCTATTATTCAGGCAGCGATGGATGCGATGCGCGAGTTTGAGGAGAGGGAGCGGCTGGAGCTGGATGAGGTGAGCAGAGGGGTGTGGTCTAGACGCGCCGGGTTCGGTAAGGCGGTGTTATTTTTATTGATGGTGGTTTTGAATCGTGCACGATGATCTCATTGAATTGGGATGTATCAAACACGTTTGCCTATCTGTTGAAACGCAAAGAAATGTGCAGAAAATGAGTCGTTGATCTTTGGTCAAGTATGAACCTTGCCTTCTTGCAGTCCCGCTGGGAGGCCGAGTCGGTGGGCGAGGCGATCGAGCAGTGCGCCGACGAGGTAGTGTTCTTTTTTATTTAATTGTATGTACGCCGAAATTCGTGTGTTTGAGAGTGCATGGTTTTTGTTTCAGCGGTTTTATAGCAGATGAGGACGGGGCTCCGTTAGTGGTTGATCCTTCAGATATCCTATAATACGATATATTACCGTATTTCTTGGATCGTGGTATATCTAATTTATTATAGATAAGATATTCCAGGTAGGGTTGCCAGATCAATTCCAATACCCAATTAATTGACTTTGCGGCCGCTAAACCCATCGAAAAATGGGGAATAAAAGTCAATTAATTGACCCTTTCTATTGGTATTGAATTGACATCCCTAATTCCAGGTGCTGGCGTCGCTGGACACGCGACGTGGTCTGCCCGGCGTGCCCGAGACGGCGCAGGAGCAGATGGACGAGTTCCAGGCGATACGCTCTGAGGTTTGTGATGTTTTATGATGCGATAGGTGTCAGAATAGGTACTAGATTTGTGGGATAGGGGCTAAAATTGAGAAACATATAATGAAACAGGCCGTTCCAGGCGATTCGGGCTGAGGTGGGCTATGTGCTTCATGGTAGTATGATAGGTGGACTGAAAGGGCCTGGATTAATGTTAGGCGAATTTGCGTGAATAAAAGGGAGAATACATCCGAGAATCTGAGACGCAGGAGCATGAATTCCTCGCGATTCGTGCTGATTGTGAGGTTTGCGGCTTTTGAGGGCTACATGGGAAACTGGCGAAATGTCGTGTGTTGGTGCTTCAGGGAGGAGTGATAGGGTGCAAGACGGGCGATTGATTGACCCTCCTCGCTGTTAAAAAAAGGATCAATCTGCAGTCTCGGAGGCTGCAGATTCTGCAAATAGTTGCTCCGTTTTTGGATTTGGTGTTGTCGAAAAGTGTGTCTTGTGTTGCAGAGAAGTCTCATAGGTAGAGAGAAATTAGCATGGTTGGTGATCAATGAATTCATTTCCGAAAATAGGGTTGTCTCTTCTCCAGATCGATGAGACGGGCGGCGCCGTCGAGGAGTATCTGGGCAGGACGATCGAGGCGGCGAGCGCGGACGAGGAGAACTTCATCGTGAGGTAATCATTAGAAATATCACCGGACTCTCCTCATTTCCCGTGCTCTCTCGCCCTGTCTGACTGGCGAGAGAGCGCGCGGAATGAGGAGACGAACGATTGTGTAGATCGTGGGTCATTATTGATTGTTAAGGAATCGCGCGAGGCTGGAGGCGAAGTGGAACAGGATCAAGGTGAGCGGTGGTTGTTGGTTTCATGCTGGATATATGTTCTGAGTCGTTTTAATAGGGCCGATATTTTTGAAGCTGCTCATGCATCAAACAAAATCAAACGTTATGAGATTTGGGTTGCACGATGATAGCATAGTCGGAAATTGTTTGGTAGTTGCGATTCCCTTTGGGCTCCGTACTCAAACAAAATTATAAATCGTATATTCATTAATTATTAAATATCATCATGTTTAATATAATCAGGATCTCGCCACGGCTCGTCAGCTCACCCTGGAGGCGGCAACGCAGCGCGCTGAGCAGCTGGATGCGGAATTGGTGGGATGTTTAGAATATTTTTGACCTTTGATATTCCTAATAAGATGACTGGCGTGTTGCGTGTTGGCACAACTAAAATGCAGCATTTTCGAAATTTAAAAAAAAATTTGTATCAATATTAAGGTGGATCTGCGCGGCTGGCTGCAGTGGGCGGAGCAGTCGCTGGTGGATGCGGGTCAGTGAGATTTTATTATTAATTGCTATATTATTATTATGATATTTATGCGAAATCGCGATATTTCGAGTGAAATACCGGGGAAAAAAAGAGTATTATCGGCAATTCCCTCAGGCCCCATCTCGAGACTCCCCGTCGGATTGGACAGACAGAAGAGGGAGCAGGAGGAGCGGATGGAGGAGATTGAGATGAGGTGAGATTTAGAATACAACTTGGTGCTGTGGAGTTTCATCTAAAAAAATTTGGTTGGTTAATTTGAATCCTGTATAATGTTGGTTTCGTTACGCGGTATGGTGAATCAAAAACAAATTTCGGCGTTGTTCCGGAAGTGGTTCTGTGTTTCACAGTGCCTATCTGTCGAGATATCTAGCGGCAGCAATAATTTCACTGCCTTGCGTGGCGTATAAACAAAAATACTCATTTCGTGATTGCAAAACAAATATCTGTGATTTAGAGTTCAGTACCATTACAATTAGTGATATACAACCAAATACCCGGGAGCATTTTTGATATTTGTGTTAATTGCAGACGGGCGTCATTCGCCGAGACGAAGTCGCTCGCGAGGCAGATTCGCGGCGTCTGCGAGGCCAAAGACGTCGTCTACATCAAGAACCAGACGGTCACCCTGGAGGCACGGCTGGCCAAGATGGTGGGCAGGGCCCAGGAGAGGAGCAAGGTGGGTTTTTTGTTGTTGTTTTACATGTTGTTTTTAAAATTAGTATTTTTTTGTTTTGAAAACAGATTTGGAGTCAGCACAACCGATTTAGTAACACCACAAATTTCAGTGTAAATGGGATAGTCTGAACTGTAACTTGTTCACCCGCAAATTCATATTACAAATAGCCGTCTTCTTGATGCATCAGCAGTTGTCGATCTTGTCATGATAATATTTTCTGATCCACATTGCAGCAACTGGAGGCGGCCTCGGAGGAGACGGGCGCGTGGCTGGAGGGCGTGAGCGCGCTCGACGACTGGATCGAGGAGGTCAAGAGGTACGGTAGGGATACGGTAGAAAACGATCGATCGATTTAGAGACAGGAGTACGGTAGGGTACGGTAGAAAACGGCAGCCTTCAATTTATCGATCGATTGCAGCAAGACGGACGTCGCACCGCCGACGACGTCGGACGTCGACCGTCTGAAGGGCGCACTGGAGCAGGCGAAGGTTGGCTCTTGTTAAAAGGATAGCGGAAGACATGTTGGAGCACGGTTATAGTCCGCGGATAAGATGAGATGGTGAAGCGCGAATGGTTCATGTTTTTTGCAAGGTCAAAGAGAAATACACTATCTTGAAGCAAAGATGCGCAAATTAGAGAGCAGCGTGAAACACGAACTTTACCGCTTGATTTTCGGTAAACATTATAACGTCTTTATTTATCAAACGCGGGGTGAGATGTACTGTCTCAATAGGATGATGTGCGAATAAGCCCGTGTGATGGAACGCGAGACTTACATGTCAAATTGTATTCTATTCCGTTTTTAATTGTGCACTACCTACAGGCTACGGTAGCCGCCGTCGCCTCGCGCCGCGCCCACTTCGAGCACACTCGAAGGGCAGGAGTCGCCCTGATGGAGCACGCGCCCAAGGGAGAGCGGCGGGAGATCCAGGAGGAGATGGGCGAGTTGCGGAGGAGGTACGGTAGTTATTGATTGGTGGGTACGGTAGTGGAATACAGTAGCCCTATTTCCAGATGGGACGCCGTCTGTGCTGCGGCGGACTCGCGCTGCGCAGAGGCAGAGAAGGCGCTGCTCGAGGGTGAGTATTGATTTAAAGTTGGCTGAACCAAGAAATCTTCAGTTTCATAGTATCCTTGAATGACTCACTTCTTTTTTCGAAACTGTTAATCGCCAGTCATTGTTCCTAAATTCTGAATAGAGATACCCAGTATTTCTCCACGGAGATTCATTGTGATGACATTTTTCTTTGCGTGATCGGTTTTTGCTGAACCAAAGCAATCGATAATTCAGGCGGCGCATTCACGGAGGCGCTGGCCAATCTGGAGGAGTGGTTGGACGGAGAGCTGGCGGAGGGAGCGGAGCGGAGGGAGAAGGGATGCAGGGGAGATGTGGATACGGTCCGTTGGTTTATAAAGGCTTGCAACACTCTGATTTCAGTAATATCTGCATGAAAATGCAGGGGAGATGTGGATATGGTAAGGGAATCGATACTAATCTATTGGCTGATGCAAATCTATTGGTACTAGACGTCTTGACTTTATATATTCGCTGGTTGTAATGCTGCGGCTCTTGCTGATTGAGGGGGACATACAGTTTGGGTAGGCTCTTGTGCAGTTCCTACGGGAGTGAGGTTTCAGTGTTTACTTATCTGATCTTGGATGTGGAATGTTTGATTGTTCGTCCGAACCTTCCTGTTGTTTAATAAATAAAATTATTTATTAATAAATCGCAGGTAACCGAGCTGGTGTACGCGGAGAGGAAGCGCGAGGAGGCCAGAGGGAAGAAGGCGCAGACCATCGGAGCGATTACGGAGAAGGTACGGTAGGGATACGGTATTGATTATCAGAAGAATGTACGGTATCGATTAGAGAAGGTACGGTAGTTACGGAGTTCGGTTTGGAATCGACTGATTGGGAGGTAGAGCACTTTCTTGGTCAGAATTGGAACTGCTCTAGTTGGACGCATAAGTGGATAGTCTGCAACTCGAATATGGCTGTCGAGTTACATTGTTCTATATTAAGTCTGGCTACTGAAGTTGCACATCATTAAGGTGTGGTGCGGATATTGTGGGTCCAATTATCCTACCTGAATCTGAATACGAACCTTTCTTATCTCGCCCATTGTCAGGCGTTATATAGGGGAGTGATCGAGAGATAGCGAAAGAACCAGAAACAATGCGAGCGAGCACGATATAGTGAGAGATTGCTGTCTCGACGCGAAATTGGGTATTTGGAACGTTGCCAAGACTCCATTCATTGTCAGGCAGACGCCCTGGTCTCCGATGGCGTCGAGGAGGCGACGACGCTCTCGTCGGCCGCAGGTCGACTGGAGCAGAAGTGGAGGGCAGTCGAGGACGAGGCGAGGGAGAGGAACGGCGAGTTGGAGAGGGCGATGGGCGAAGCGAGGGAGGCGGATGCGAAGGTGGGTGGAAATGGATTTTTGAAGCGCAGGGGCTTGTGCTATTGACTGACCACGAGATGCCTGAGTAGCAGTGCAGTTGTTGAAACGAGGATTGGCGATTTCGTATAGGGGAGTTTTGATGGGCAGTGCTAAAACATGTCTGCGCTTCTGATTATTTGATTTTCGTTCACCATCGACGTGTGATTGGTCCTCGCAGCATTCAATGGCTATGCTCACTTGTTGAAACTCAACCATTCCAGGTGCGTGGCCTGCTCGAGTGGCTGGCCGAGATGGAGGGAAGACTCGAGGGTGAGTTGGCAGTCTTTTATCTCTGATTTCAGTTTGATTGGGTATCTGGCAAAGGGGTTACAAGTAATCATTGAATAGAGGATGAACTCAAGGAATAATCTATCCAAAAAAAGGTCCTTTGCCTAATGTGCTAATTGAAACACGATTGCCTTTGGTTTATCAGTTTTTACTCTAGCGAACGCTTTGTGGAGTCTCGGTAGATCTCTAATCTTTATTCCAGTGCCGCCCTCTTCCGATCTCGCCACCGGCCTGGCTGCAGCTGCCGCAGTGCGCGCCGCGCTCGGCGGTTAGTGCTGCCTTCCTTTTCGGAGACTTGAGTAGAATGTGAAGCCTAGAAGCGCCGGGTTAGAAACGAG
Organism: Pristionchus maxplancki; assembly: GCA_900490775.1. Classification (NCBI taxonomy): domain Eukaryota; kingdom Metazoa; phylum Nematoda; class Chromadorea; order Rhabditida; family Neodiplogasteridae; genus Pristionchus; species Pristionchus maxplancki. The sequence continues at coordinate 625,383 of LS563634.1, forward strand.
TGTTATTGTTTCGAAAATAGCCTCAACAATGATGTCACATTTTGGGTTAGAAAACGGAAGACCGAGGGGATCATGGGAGGCTAATAATTTGATTTCTTACTAATTTTTGCAGGGGAACGACAGAGGCTGGAGGCAGCGCAGGAGGCGTGCACCGCCCTCCTGGAGGGCTGCCACCCAGACGCCGAGCCAGCGTTGAAGGAGTGGAGGAGGGTCCTAGAGGCACGGTGGAAGGTACGGTAGGCAATCGGTAGGGTACTGTAGCTAAAAAAAAGGTTGAATTACGGTAGCTAAATGATATTGTAGAAATGGTGAAGATTAGTGGTGTGGTCGTTGAACAGAGATGGAAGTGCGGGATTGATCTTTGAACTTTGATCTTTGATTATGGTTTTGTAGTTTGATCTCTGAACATTTCAGGAAGTCGAGGAGGCAGCCGCGACCAGCGAGCAATCGATGATAGAGGAGGAGGAGCGGCAGAGGGCGAGAGAGGTGTGTTGTTGTTGTTGTTGTTGTTGTTGTTGTTGTTGTTGTTGTTGTTGTTGTTATTGTTTTTATTATTCAGGCGGCGATGCACGAGATGAACGAGTTCATGGAGAGGAAGAGGCTGGAGCTGGATGAGGTATTTTTTTCAATGATTGAGAAGACCCGATTGTTTTGCACCTATTCCTGCTGGCTTTCAATAATGGCTGAAACATGCGATTAGAGTGTGAACAGAGCGTGGAGATTTTTTATTCGAATCGAAGGGAACGATAAATTGTCTCCTATCTATCTGTTCGTGCTACTACGCATGGTTGAAACACGGGATTAGGGTGTGCATATTTTGAAGACATTTAGTGATCTATATAATAAGCGTTCATCCTATCAGTTCCATAGCTAATTCTCGAAACTTGAGTTATAGTCGAATCTGGAATCCACCTTCCCCATCCTACTCGCATTCCCTCTTCGCAGGCCTCGCTGCTGTCCTCGCCCACTACCGTGCAAGAGGCGGAGGCCCGCGCAGTCGTCCATGCACTGTTTGAGGAGGAGCTCAAGGTACTGTACCAGACGGAAGGAGTACTGTAATCAGTGATGAGCGACCTCCCCAATGTTGGGCTGTACCCGTGCGTACGGGAACCATTTCTGTAGACCCGAACCCGCGAAGTGATTCTCCCAGGGTGGATGCAAGCAGTGGAACCCGCACAAATTCTAAAGTTGGGGAATGGCACTCATCACTGACTGCACCAGACGGAAGTAGTACTGTAGTGCGAAAGAAGTACTGTAACGTGGAGTGCAGTGCGAGTAGTAACTTTTGTTGATGGTTAGCCCGAAAAGGAAGTAGAAGGATGGGTTGATAGAAAATATAATATTTAAATTAATAAATAATTGAAGGAGCGACAGGCGGACGTGGATGCGCTCACGAAGGGACGGAGGAAGGATGGAGAGAGGTGAGGTTGGGGAGGGGGATGGGAACGTATTTTGGATTTTTACTCACTATCAGAGAACCAGAGGTTATTAATTAGCAGTGGTGCTTCATGAATTTGGCCAGAGCTTGAAACCCCGAGTTATCACGTCTATTCGATGCCACATTGTCCGTGATATTCGTCGTTTCAGATGCGCATCGTTTTCGCCAGAGTTTATTCCAATGTGGTAATGACAACGTCCTCGTAGTGAATAAAATATCAATGCAATCATTTGATTTCACAGGGACCGCTCGGCCGATGCGCTGGCAGAGAGCTGGCGCGCACTGTGGGCCGACTCGATCGGACGTGCAGCGCAGCTGGAACAGGAGCGCGCGCTGCTCGAGGAGCTCAAGCGGCTCGAGGGATGGAAGTTCGAAGAGTGGAGGGTACGGTAGCTTGAGTGGATTGAGCGATCGATAACTGACTGTAAAGGTACGGTAACGCTTCGTCGTTGCAGGACCGCTACGTGGAGTGGAACGACCACGGGAAGGCGCGAGTGAACGACCTGTTCAGGTACGGTAGGGGAGGACAACGGTAGTGTTATTGATTGATTATCTTTCGGTAGATTTATCGATCGATTCAGTAACCCTGAATTGCAGACGCCTGGATCGATCGAGCACAGGCAGCGTGCCGCGAGAGGCGTTCGTCGAGGCTGTACTCGCAACCAGTGAGTGGGGATGTGGGGTTCCGCAGGTTTCGTGATGCAGCTGGACTGCAGTTGAAAAAAATTGTTTTCGCCAGCTGATTTGGTGTAGCTGCGCTGCAATTAGGGTTGTTACTTTGAAATGGTGTTGATGATTTGTACCTATCATGTTGACAATCCCTTCTATGTGTTCATCGGCGCGTCCAGTGAGGTTCATGGTGCACCTGGACCGTATCTGTGTTAGTGATGGGTTCGTGTCGATTCGTGCTCTTTTTCCGGTGAAATTCAATATTCCTGCGCACAAGCAGCAGCTGATTTCCTGCTGCTGTGCTGTTACTATTGTCAATAGATTGCGTTGGCAGTGATTGATCGCCTTCGGAAAATCCAACAATTATAATTTTCTTTCCAGAATTCCCCACGTCCCGGCTCGAGATGGCCAAGGTGGCGGGCCGGTTCGACCGCGGCGACGGCCAGATCAACGCCAAGGAGTTCATCGCCTCCCTCAAGATCGGCAGCAAGGTACGGTAGGAGCGGGAACATGGGGATCGAGGACTGGGTTTATTAGAGTACGGAGGGGGAAGGGATACCTTAGATCATATTATCGATAGGCAGTGCGCATGTGTTCGGGCAATTATGGGTTTATCTATCAAGGATTACGGTAATTGTTCGAATAATCGATCGATAATCCCAGGATATTACTTACTCTCTTTTTTTGAGATGATCTATTCATTTATTACGGTATATTGACAACAGTAGTAGGTCGTGCTATCGGTGTTTGCAGGTGTTCGGGCCGAAGTCAACCTCAAGTACAAGCTAAAGATACAGCATCAACGGTTACTGTAGTTCGATTTATCGATCGATATTCGCAGGTGTTCACTCCCAAGTCGCCCGAGGAGCAGAAGCGGATGATACGCAGCGAGATGACGAGGCGGCGGGAGCAGTGCTGCTGCGCGCACAAGTTCCGAATAGAGCAGGAGGAGGACACGCCGGGCAAGGTACGGTAGTCAGGGAAGGATTACGGTAGGGTAACAGTTGGATACGGTAGTCAGGGGAAGGGATACGGTAGGACGGGATTTGAACGTTATTATTTATTGTTGCAGCCGCCGCTCAAGTCGGATGGCGGCGTGCTCCAGACGTACAGGGTGAGTGGGCGTTTCATTGATTGGTGAGGTCGATTAGAACTCAGGAATAACAATTTTTTTGAACTTTTGACTACAACTTCTCGATACTTTTGACCAACTTTCACTGGCTTTTTCGCATATTATGCTGGTGGATACTGTAGGATACTGTAGCCCTCGACTTTAGCGCTTCATCGATCTTCCTTTGCAGTTCGGCGACCAGCAGATCCGCCGCATGGTGCGCATCCTGCACACGACGGTGATGGTGCGCGTGGGCGGCGGCTGGGAGCCGTTGGACGAATTCCTCGGCAAGCACGATCCGTGCAAGGCCAAAGGTACGGTAGCCGCACCAGGGTGCGAGATCGAGAACTGACTTTTTTGAAAAAAAATTTAAATTATAATTTGGTCATTAATATTACGGTATTCGCAATATTGGCGATCGATTAATGACTGTTTGCCCAAAGCTACCGTACCCTTGCGCAGACCGCACGAACACGGCGCTGCACGCGCGCTTCTACGACGACGTGCGGCCCGCGCACGCCACCGACAAGATCTGCGACTTCACCAAGCTGCAGCACGCGCGAGGTGACTACTACGGTAGGTGCACGGCGTTGAGTGATCGAGCACTGACTTTATTTTTTCAAATTTTGCATTTTTTCCATTACAAGAAGCGAACTGAGTAATTATCGATTATGATAGAGTACGGTAGTCTTCCGCGCAGGATCTCCCTCATCCACGGTCACCTCGCCGCTGGCGCGCTCGTCGCCCAAGGAGGTGCTCACCGTGCTCAAGCCGCACGCGCAAGTCGGCACGCCGGGCGTCGTCAAGGGGGTAAATTTGTGTTGATTACTGTAGGTGTGGGGTGATGGGATACGGTAGCTCGATCGACAACTGATTGTATTTGTCAGGTCCGCGAGAAGACGGAGCGCAGCGTGCCGATGTTCGGCGAGAATCGCTACTCGCGCGAGCGCGTGGCATCGATGGAGCTGCTTGGTGGGTTGAAGAGGGGTAGAGTGGTTAGAAGTGGACTGAAACCTTGAATTACCATGCACAATAAATGCAGTGATGACTAGTCGGGGATTACGGTAATTCGATCGATCGACAACTGATTTATTACTCCTCTCTTCCTTGCAGACTCGTCGTCGCGTCCGTCGTCTCGCGCGGCGTCCGAGCTCTCGGAGACACCGACGCCGTCGAGAATCCCCAGAAGGAAGGGCCCGTCGTCGACGACGACCACGCCAGCGGGTAGAAGACTGGCCGACGTGACGAATCGATCGCCGTACCCCCTCTCGCCGCCTACCGTAGTCCCCCGCAAGGAGTGAGCATTGACTACGGTAGATTCAATTTCAGTTCAATGTTACTTGTTATTGGCTGTTTTCCTTCGTGTATTTCCCATTCCAGTGCTCTAGAACTTCAGAAGCGTTTCATATTTTCTTGTATGCGATGTTCTAATAATGTTCTCATAATATCGAATATCGTTGTTTACCGAATTATTCTATTGCGGAGATTATCGATTGGTTTCGATTCAGAGTTGTGTCCTAGTGGAATCCTCACGCCACTTTGATACTGTGTCTCGGCCCGATCGATAGTCTACCGTACTCTCCCAGTATTTATCAGATCCAAATTACTAGCCCACAATGAGTAATAGAAGAGATAGTAATGCAGTTAGCTAGTTTCGTGTTTCAGACATCGTCTTTAATTGTTTTGTGTTCTTCATTGCCCCTTAGGGGGAGCGAAGCTGCTTATAGCTAATAAAGTATGTCTCTCGCAAATCCGCCCCAGAAATAATAATGTCAGAAATAACATTATGTGATGGCTAACGCTTGATATTAGAGCATTATCTCGATCTTTCGAGGGAATTTTTAAAAATCAGAAGTGCTCATAGTTTGATAATCTGCACGAATTAAAAAAAACAAATGCGAACGAATTTCTCTTCCAGCTCAATTTCTTGTATGACGGGAAATGTTTTAGGGTCAGTAAGCCGAATTAAATACACAAATGAGGTGTGGTGGAATAGGTACAACGCCTGATTCACGGCGTTCTATAGGGGGTGGTCGAGAGATAGCGAAAGAAGCAGAGACAAGGCGAGAGAGCACGCAAAAGTGAGAGAGTACGGATGTCGTCTCGCAGCGAAATTGGGTTTTGGAAGGTTGCCAAGACGTCGTGTGATTTAGTCTGTCAAGCTGTATTCCTCGACTATTGATTCTACGGTGTTCGCTGTGCTTATTTTGCATTCCTCAACATCAGCTCGTGTAATCGGGAATTTTCTCCACCACCAGGCATCGATTGCCGAATGCAATGAGGAATCATTGCTGGGTTGGTCCTTAAGCAAATGTGTATTTCTGCGTAATTTTCTTGTTCGTTCGACTTACTTGAATTATGCCGGTGAAGTGGATATAACTATCACTGATAAGAATCATTAAAGCGCCAAAGTACTTAAGAGGTTCTTGATTTTCATCATACAATAAGCGATAGAAGGCTGGCACGTTCTAAGAGCAATAATACATACATTAAATATGGTTATTGACTTACGACATATCGGGAAAGCATTCCCACTGGATCGAAGATCCACGAATTAATTCTTGATTTTAGCACAAGATCAGAATCGTGCACTGTCTTAAAAAGATTTTTAAAAAATTAAACGTACGACAATCATGCAAACAAACTCTGTAATCCTCGTTATTCATTCCAAAAGCCCAGTATCGAAGACGAATCTCTCTCTTGATAAATTTAACACGTCGGTTTGTACACTAAATTATAATGGTTATGATCCGATTAATTTCATAATCGGGAAATTATTTTCATTTTTAAATAACTTTTTTCGGAAAGCATCGCTTACTTCTGCACATAATGGACAATTTCCGATGAGGTCATACGCAACCGGAAATATTTCTGCGCGTAATAAAGTGTATCCCGATAGAAGCTCCCTGCGACGGTGTTTTCTTTCAACGGCAGTTTGAGAGCAGATCATACCTGATTTGCTTGGAGCCAATAAGATCAAGTTCATGGTGAAAGGCGGATATGGCAGCATTAAAATTGACACGTATATTCTTCAATCAATATTAATGAAACTTAGAATTTGTTGTGATAACTAGATAATTACGAACATGAAATTAATGTGGAAAAAAACATTCCGAAAGCATTTGATTCACCTGCTTTTCTTGATCAGTCATCGTAGAAGAGGCTCATTCCCAATCTCTTCATAATAATTATATACGAGAAGCAAAAGGTCATGTTTCTAGAATAATTTTTTTTCTGACTAACAATAATCTAAAAACGAACGTCTTGGGTAACAGGAAACACAACTATTTGTCTAAGAAGAAGGTGAAATTGGTTTCGAATTTCTTGCTCGCTCATTACTGAAATTGTTTAACAGTAGACGATATCGACATGTCGGAAAAACAAAATACACGGAGTGCCAACGCTAAAATTCACATTAATGCTCTATGGCACAAACGCCGATGTTTCGGATGTTTAAGACGCATCTATCCAACTTTCGTGCACGTGGTTCTTTAAAAAGCTTTTCCAGTGGGCGCTTCCCCTCTGCTCTTGCGATAAAATGAAGCTTTCACGCTACGGTGATGTAATTACAGTTCGTGCGAAATTCCTCTCTGGTAACGCTTAAGTTGTGTGCAAATTCGACAATTTAACTGCCACTGGCTCTTCGATCCTACGAGTCCTTGAGGATCTTTGCTGTGACGCTCTCCTTCCCTTTCAAAATAAGAGCGTATTATGTAACTTTTTCTCGATAATTCAATACAGGTTTTTATATTTTGAATTCCAGGAGTTCGATGAACGCTCAAGAATTTCGAAACGAGTTTCACTTTCTCTTCCGTAGGATCGCTCAGAATCCCGAACCTCGTGACGTCAGTTTTAATGCCAAATATTACTCCATTTTGAACAACATTTCAGAAATATGATCTCATGATACTGATATTTGATTATTATCAACGTCATCAGAACGAACCACTTTTATGCATTGAAAGAATGAACGAAGACGAGAAGGAAGCAAGTTTAAAAAAACAAATTTTTATTAATAATCTGATTGCATTTCAGTACATTGCCGACCACTTTGAGCAGGTTTCGCTAACACTTTCCTCCGAAATTGATCTGATCGCCTCAAAGGAAATACGGTGCTATCAAATCACGTTTTGATTTAAGAAAATATTTTGTATAGGAACCTCCTCCATGGATACACTCTGTTCCGCACGGAAATCTATCCCGTTGCTGGCGTGCTGGCCGGATTTTGCTCTCCTTGCGGACTATTCTGCTCTTTTCAAGTAATTTTTGCCCGTCTGATCATAAAATAATGATAAGCTTCAGACGTGTTGGGCTTGGAGATGTCGATTTCACATTTTGAAGTCGGAAATGCGCCTCAGATACTGGGCATACGGGCCCCGACCCGACAACGATTACAGAGTGCGTTTCTCAAATTTATTACGAAATATATTTTATCTACGCTCAAGGCGCAACGGGATACAGTAACAGGATATAGGTATAAGAAACGATAGTAAAGGAGTGACTCTCCCCTAGTAGATGTGATAATTGGAAATGAGAAACATTGCTTCAGAATCTCCCCCCTATTGGAATCACCGACTGGAAAACTTGCCAACTAACCAACGTGGCGCATACACATGTAAGAACAGATATTCGAACACAAAGCCGTGATTTATTATCTCAGAACGTGCCGTCATTGTTCAACTATTTCCGCTACGGAAATGACAGCTGGTTTCGGAAGTGGCTCTGGGCCCTCGACATATTCCTCGATACGCTAGTAACCTTTGCTGGCTTTTCGGGATACTTCCGGAATCCGTTCCTCCGTAAATTTCGACCCGTCCAGAATCAGCCGTTCGTACAGGCTTCTGATGAAGTTGACACCGAGACGTGGTGGTGGACCAAGTTCCCCATCACTCTGATTGATATTCGAGTTGCGCAAGGTGTAGTGGAGGCTACTGTTGATTCCATTCTTGAGGAGTACCTGTTAGGCGATTAATGTGAATGTTGTGTTTGATTCTCGTCAATAAATAAATTAACATTGAGTGATGTTACCGAATAATCGCGCGCCTACCATAGAAACAGCGTATCCACTGGCTGGAAAAATTAACACATTATCTAACCAAAATCACAGTAATGTGAGAAAAGGGTTTGGTAATTTATTGCAGCGATTCTATCCCTGTGGCAAAATTATCTCAAAGAGTCTATCCGCGACGCGTATACGCTATCTTCAAATCATTGCCATATAATTTCATTTTTACATGTATTTTCATTTTTTTTTCATTTTTATCTGTTTGTTACCCTTTGTGTTGCAGTTAAACAGTGATGTATATTGAAAATTCTCCGGATTCTCATTCACTGATTAATTGTTGCGAGTTGCTGCGGAATCACAGAGCATTTGAAATGCCTCCCAATATTTGTGAAGATGTGAGATGGAATTTAAAAAAAAATGAATCGCAGTGTTTGAGGATTATTTATCCAACCTTCCCGATGATTGTCTGTTTGCTATTTTCGAACAATTAAATCAGTAAGCTACTTTTTTTAGTAAATTACTATATTATCATTGTTAAAGCGATGACTTGGACATTCTTTCACATGTAAATCAAAAGTTGAGCGAATTTGCAAGGAACGCAAGGATTAAAACAAAGTTGATGAATGCTGCTCAATTGACTATTATTCAGGTGAACTTTGCTTTCTTAATATTATTTAAATCTGATGACCAAAATTTCTGCAGAGAGCGAATGGTGACATTCGCATGTGCTTGAAAAGAAAGCAAGCCAGGCACAACTTCACGAAATTGTTTACATTGAGCAACAACGAACTGAAAAAATTGAATGTATGTTTAAAAGCTTAAAAATCGCTTGTTAAAACCTGACTATCAGAAAAAACGTGATCGCCAACGCTCAACCATAACTCGTAGCTTGCCTTGCTGTGTGTTCGATCGTATTCGCTATATTTGCGATCGTTTCCAATTTAAAACTCTCAAGCTATCGAAGGTGAGCCTTTTTAACTGTTCAGTCAATAGCTTCTCTATTCAGATTTATGTAAACGATCAATTTCTCAAGCATTGCACGAGCAGTTTCAATTGCAACCCGGAAACCATCGAGATTGCGGGAATTCGCTTCAACGAATGTCTCGGAATTGACGATCACACAAGGTTTAGTATACATCCAATTTGAGTTAACCCTACTGATTGCGCGACTCATAGCAACGCTTGTGATGGTACGGAACCCCTCTCGGAGGAGGGAGAGAGGAGGCGCGGGGGATGGGGGGGGTTGTAAAGGTCCCATCACCGCGACACTAACACTTCCAGATTCGTTCAATTCATCGCTTCCATGTTACCCATACAACTGGAATTAGATGCCGGTCTTCTGAAACTGATCACAATGAACAAACAATTTCTGAAAATGATCAGAACTGGTTCCTGCCGAGCACTATCTCTGATTGAGGGTCCCAACGAACAGGTCGGATTTAGTAGTCGTAATTCAAGATTTTTAACGATTCATTGCAGTTCGACCTTCATCTCCTATCCAAGTCATTGTACGATGAAATAGCGAAATTCGAAACGTTCGACGCCGAATGTTTCGTCATTAATGCGGATGATTTAATGGCATTTATTTTTGTGAGTGATTTACTCTTTCCAAGTGTGTTTTCCAACTATATTAATTCGCTCCCAATCGGCAACGAAACAATAAAATTGTCCTAGAATCGCTTGATGCAGCGCCTAGTCGGACTAATATCTGTGATGACGACATCGCTCATCGAGCCAGCGCATATTCTAGCCGCCATTCAAGGACGTGAAGTGAGCAACGCTTCCGAATTTAAATTTTTAAAATAGATTTTTGAAAATTGTTTTCCAGTTCGAAGAGTGTACACGTCCCGGCCATTACTGTACAATCAAATGGACGAACTCAAATTCGGTGGCTAACTTTTGGCCGCTGCAAGAGGGCGGAATATGCGGAGTTACTGTGTTCTTCAGTTTCCAAGAATAGACTCAAATGCCCATTTCGGATTTGTTGCTCAATCTATTGTAACAAAATCAATATGTTATTCGCTCTTATTTTCTTGTTCTGTGCTCTGCAATCAGAGCTCACAGCTATGCCCGAGAGATCTTTTTTTGCTATTTTTTTGAAACATACTTCGCGTCCCTCACCTGCAAATGTTTTTGAATGCAGTGCCAATAAAGCTATTATTGATGCATTTGCAAGATGGCTTCTGGGTATTTTCCCTTCAATAATGAGAACCAACATGTCAATGAGAGGAGTATCTTGAATCGTCACTAGAGATGGCTTGGCAAGAAATGACTGTCTCCATTATGCACGCTCTCTCGCCTCTCTGACCGGTGAGAGAGTACGAAGAGACGATTTCTTGTGACGCCATCCCTAATCGTCACACCCACTGGCTATTCGGCCAAGAGCGCAAGGACATTGCGTATTCACAACTTACATCTCATCTTGATATTTTCGATGAGTGTACAAAACTTCAGGAAAGATTTGCTAAGCCTTTTCGAAAAGATCGCGCAAAACCCCGAATCTTGTGATGACGTAAGTTTGTACTATTGTTTGTACTACAATCCTATATAAAAAATAACCCCATCAAATAATTTTTCTCAGAAACATGCCTTGATCGTTCTCGTTTATGATTATTTTCAAGAGCATCCAGATGAGCCGCTTCTTAACATTGACTCCATGAGCGATAATGAGAAATTGGTGAGACTATTTATTTATTTCTTCTTTGAGTCATTTACATCTCTATCAGGTGATAAGAACCACATTCAATACGGTGACTATAGCACTTATGGATCGGGATCTAATTGGCACCAATCAAATACGGTTTGAGAAGCGTTATTTTTGTTTTTGAGGATCTCATATTTCAGAAAACTTGTGAAGGGATTCACTCTATACCGTACTGAAATCTTTCCCGTAGGAAGCTTACTCGCTGGATATTGCGAAGTGTGCGGACCACTATGCGGGTACTTTGTAAGCAAAGTTTCAAATATAACTCTTATTAAAGTATTTCGCCTGTATCTTTGATGCATTTCAGATGTGCCAATTCTACAATCGGCGTAGAAGTTTTGTCGCTGCTGAATTTCACCTCAGATACTGGGCGTTTGGGCCAAAAAGTGATGGCAATTACAAGGTAATTAGAACTTTAAATGCGCAAGACCAAAATAAAATTGTTTCTTTCAGAGTCTTCCTATATTCCTCGATAGACCTGAAAGTTGGCTGGCGAAAATAGCTTACGCTATTGATGCTGCACTTGACAAATTAGCGACCTTCATCGGATTTCCAGAAGTGTTTGGCACATTTCGTTACGTTCAGGACCGGTGGTGGAAGCAACCACCCTTTTCGATTGCGGATATACAATCTTCAGACAGGCATGTTTATCCCACCGTGTTTGCCATTGCTGATGAATACAAACTTGAGGATTAGTTCAGAGCAGAGTTGATCAAATCGAGTCGAGCCAGTCGAGGCCTCGTCTCATAGACTCGACACGAGTCAATGAGTCGAGCGGCTCGAATTTGAAAAACTCGGCTCGAGTCGGCTCGATTGCGAGAGAGAAGGCTCGAGCCGCTCGGAGACTCGATTTAGACTCGTCAGACTCGAGTCTGACTCGAGTCTGGGAGGCGAGAGGGAAGAGATGGCAGAGAAAGGCTAGAGGCGAGAGTGACGAGAGAGTGTTGTGTGCGAGGAGAGTCGCCTTCCCTCTCTCCCCATTTGCATGCCTCTCTCCTTCCCAGACTCGAGTCAGACTCGAGTCTACTCGAGTCTTCGAGCGGCTCGAGCCTTCTCTCTCGCAGTCGAGCCGCTCGATCGAGTCTCGAGTCAGGTCGAGTCAAAATAAGGGTTTTCGAGGACGAGGCCTCGAGTGTCGAGCATGCTCGATTTAACCAACCCTAGTTCAGAGCGTTCTCTTATTTTTTCACGTTCAACTAAATCAATTGATAAAAAATTGAGCACCGATAATGCATCTCGCACTCTTCAAAAGTACCCTAAAGTCAATGCTTGAACCAATGCTGTATTTGTCTCTCAATAAATAAATACAGATGTTAATTCATTCGTAAAATATTTTTCATTCACTGAGAGATATTTCCGGATATTTGGCACTCACATCATCGAAGCAGCGTACCCATTGGCTACAAAAATCAACACTTTATCTATCACATTTTTAAAATGATACGAGGGTAATACGGGTCAAAAAAAGAAAGCGCGCGTGAAAACTGCTGAAACTCCGCATAATTTTGCTTTCCTTTTGCATTTTGCACCCATTCCTTTATATTTTTTCGTGTTTTGACAATAAAACTCGATTATTGTGATGGATTAAGTAACATCAATAATATTGACGACTTAATGCAAAATGAGGAGACGTAATCCGAACTCTAGTGAATAGGTGATAGGTCAATTTCCCGACGGAGAGGCGCTGTGGCGCGCCAACGCATAATCAAAAGAACTCGTGCGCGCCAAGGTTAAAGCGTGCTTGGAGTCTAATGTAGACGCCACGGCATTCAAATACATTACTTGGGAAAAGTCAGTCTCTTTTTTGCATTTCATTGTTACGCCTTGTCATTACTTCCTTTTACTATAATTTAACTTGGTTGACTGTATATTTCATCAAACAAAGCAGAATGAGCGTGGAGCAATGTCGATATTTCTTTCATGAAGAATTAGCAAGCGTCGCTCTTAGTGGCTTCGCTGAGCACGTCAGCACTTTTTTCTCATATATATTTATTATTTAAATATTTTGGATACTTGTACGGCGTCTTAACACGCTTATTTGCATCTCGGAAATCTATAATTTTAGAAACACTTCTTAATGGTGATCATAGACTGGTACTATTACCGACACTACAATGAGCCTGGGAGTGAACCTCTTTTGTGCATTGAGAGCATGAGCGAAAAGGAAAAACAAGTAAGCGATTGTTATCCGAAACTCACTGATGAATCCTAGAACATTCGCAATTTCTTCGATTATGCTTTCGGAGAATTGTCGCAAGAAATCCCACTTATTGGCAGCGACAGAATCGGGTATTACATAATTCTAGACACATTAAAGAATTAGCGGTGCTAAATAAATAGCTTGGTACAACTAATAATTTAGAGACGTTCTGTCGGGATACACCCTATTCCGGACAGAGATCTATCCGGTGGCAACACAGATTGCAGGAAATTCGACGACATCCCTAGAAGTAATATTTGAACCTGATATACTGTCTTCAAACAATTTCAGGCCAAAAGAAGTCTTCGAGCTTTCATATCTGCAGAGTTGCGGCTCCGATACTGGGCGTACGGTCCGAATAACTATGACGCTTACGGTGTATGTGGAAATTGTTTTTTTTTATGTAAATATGTAATTTTCAGGTTTTACCTATCTCTAATGATTCTTTCATTTCTCAACTGACAATAAGCTCAGGAATGAGTGGTCTTTTATGGCAACTCTTGATAGCGCTAACGTTATTATTTGTATGTTCATTTGATATGCGTTACGATCTCAAATTTGTGATTTGTAGAACTTCTCTGGATTTTATCGCATTTCGAATGAAAGCACCGCCAGTTTCTGGGAGAAGATGTATCTATTACGCTGTTGTCTACATGATTACTTGTTCTCCTCTTCGGGATTGTTACATGTGAGTAGATAATTTCGATTGAATTAATGAGAATTAATGAAACTCCGAAAAACATCAGGATCAACCTGAAACACAGGAATTACTTCAACGATCGACATTTCACAGTAAGCCGGGGGATTGGTGGTGGAGAAAACGCCCGGTTACTTGGGACGATAAGAAATTTGCTACTCGAGTTGTACTCGATGATACGAACTCGATTGAGTGCGAATACACTTTGACGGATTGAGATTAACATCGCACTGTATTCAAGACAATTTGGCTCTTTCCCGTGGCACTCCGGGGAATGTGAATAGAATTTCGATAAAGCATAATTCATTTGTCTCCCGATAATAAATGCAAACAGATGTTTCGTGCAGATGTTGATTCATGCGTAAAACATGTAGGAATGAAGAAATGTTTTGTAGGAACTCGTTCTCTCCTTCTTACTTACTCTCTCTCTAGCAGTTATTTCTATTCCCTCCTATTCAGTAACCATGATTTCTATTTAATTCACTGAGAGATATTACCGTATTATTGGCATCATACCATCGAAGCAGTGCACTCATTGACTTGAAATATCAACACGTCCACCATTTTACCCTTTTACATTTTTGTGTGTTCTCTTTCATAGTGGCATAGTGTTGGGCAATTGGTGAGAATGTCATACAATTGCTATTATTGGTCCTTTAATGTTGATGTTTTGCCTTCAAAAGAAGCTTCTATGAAATAAACATTGATGACTATTTGCCCGATGTCATGTGAAATACTGAGCAGATTGGGCAGAAGGAAACAGAAATGGGTATCAATCGAACTACGAATCGTGTCTGTAATATTCGTAATTATTTTGCTTCATCGAAATTCTATTCACATTGCCCGGAGTGACACGGGAAAGAGCCAAGTCGTCTTGAATACAGTGCGATGTTAATCTCAATCCATCAAACTGTATTCGCTCTCAATCGAGTTCGTATCATCGAGTACAACTCGAGTGGCAAATTTCTCATCGTTACGAGTAACCGGGCGTTTTCTCCACCACCAAGCCCCCGGTTTACTATGCGTAAGTGTCGACCGTTGAAGTAATTCCTGTGTGGCCGACTCACACTAAACATTCTTGAAGAAGAAAACAAGTAATCCTGTAGAGAAAAGCGTAATAGATACATCCTCTCCCAGAAACTGGCGATGCTTTCATTCGAAATGCGATAAAATCCAGAGATCAGTTTCACGCATGATAATTCCTTCAATTTCTTCCGTCAAAGGATAAAAATTGTATGATTTGACCTTCTTGTGCTCTGGCATCCAAACAAGGGACAATACTTTATCTTCGGGGTATTTAATTTAGTGAGGTGCACAGTTTCCAGGATAACTCTATTTAGTGTGTTGCTCAAGGGTAAGGGCTAGTGATGGCAATTCGACACTCGTCTCTCTCGATTCAAATGATCTCTCGCCGGTCACAGATACGAGAGAGCACGCAAAATGAGGAGAGACGAGTGCCGATTTGTCAGCACTAGTGGGGCGTCTCAGGGATGGGAGGGGGCTGGCGGGCCAAAGAATGCACGATTTCCTTTTATAATACAATTAACGATATATCGACAGTAGGGGGCTAGACAATCGGAACATAGGGGGGAGGATTACGGTAGGATTAGGCTATGGTAGTCGATCGATAGGTGAGTGCGGTTGATCTACCTCCGCTTGCCCCACAGACCGTTCGCCGCCTTCCAGTTTCCTCTGCAAATGATCAGGATTGATTTTTTAATGGTTTTTTTATCATGAATCCGACCCACCGCTTGTCCCAGTCGACCGGCTGCGCTGCCCGCTTGCCCCACATGTTGTTCAGCTTGCCCCAGCTGCGCTCGTTCGCTCGTTTGGCCATCGAGGACTCTCCTAACGCCTGGAAGGTGTTGTTATTGTTTTCACAAATAATAAGAATAACAACAATAACAACAAAAATTCGGAAATGGAGCACCAACCAGGACATCCTCATCCATTGGCATACTGCGCTTGCCCCACAGTCCGTTCGCCTTGTTCCAGCCTCGGGGCTACAATTTGGTCATAATTATATTAAAAATTTCTCTGCATTCTCATGTCCCACCACTCTGTTCTACCGTACTCTACCTTGCTCCTACCGTATATGAGGCCGTCCGCCTAAGGTTCAACAAAATTCAACGGGGGTCGGGAACAGGTAAAAAATCGAAATGTCTGAAAAGTTGGCCCTAGGGGTTATTTTTGACCCTCTACACGCTGGTGAGGTCGATTTCGCAATATGTCCCCTCCGCGCTCCAGGGGGGGCACCCCTCATTTTGGCCCAAAACTCGTTTTTTGATGTTTTTTCGTCGGGGAGTGGCCGAAATGGCCTGAAAACAACATGTCCTTATCAGAATTTCGAGCTCTATCAAATGGAACCATTGCCACATGATAAAAAAATTTCGTTTTCGAGAAAAAGTCAATTTTTGAACCAATTCGCATGCAAGGCAAATGTGTTCAGATGTTGTAGAGGGGGTTCCCCTGGTCATTTTAAGCCATTTATCAAAAAATTCTACTGTGCATTTTTAGGTTTTTTCAATTTTTTGTGGATGACCGAAAAAAATTTTTCTCTGAATACCCTCGTTATGGTGCTCATTTTGTAGAGCTCGTCGGGCTGATCATTTCTTATATTGAACATTTTGCCTGAAAACCTCTCTATCAAAAGTTATGACTGGTCAAAATCATTCATTTCTCTAAATGGCCAGAAAGGTGTATTTAGAGACCTGTAACTTTTGATAGAGAGGTTTTCAGGCAAAATGTTCAATATAAGAAATGATCAGCCCGACGAGCTCTACAAAATGAGCACCATAACGAGGGTATTCAGAGAAAAATTTTTGTCGGTCATCCACAAAAAATTGAAAAAAACCTAAAAATGCACAGTAGAATTTTTTGATAAATGGCTCAAAATGACCAGGGGAACCCCCTCTACAACATCTGAACTTATTTGCCTTGCATGCGAATCGGTTCAAAAATTGACTTTTTCTCGAAAACGAAATTTTTTTATAATGTGGCAATGGTTCCATTTGATAGAGCTCGAAATTCTGATTAGAACATGTTGTTTTCAGGCCATTTCGGCCACTCCCCGACGAAAAAACATCAAAAAACGCGTTTTGAGCCAAAATGGGGGGTGCCCCCCCCTGGAGCGCGGAGGGGACATATTGTGAAATCGACCTCACCAGCGTGTAGAGGGTCAAAAATAACCCCTAGGGCCAACTTTTCAGACATTTCGATTTTTTACCTGTTCCAGCCATTTGTTGAACCTTACACAAACGGCCTCATATATATCTACCGTATAACTGCCGTACCTCTTGTGCTGCGGCGACAAGCAACAGGGCTGCCAGGAGAGCTGCGATCACCATAGACTGCATACTGTAGAGAATTATCGATTAGATTTGAGGATTATTGATTTTCTGATTATTGCTTTGTGCAACAGACGCTCATTCTTAGGTCCCCACTCATCCGTGACCTACACTCCCTTCTCCTTTTCTAGCTACTCGTTTCGGAAGGTCGTTAGACCGTTACGGGGCTGCGTCGTGGAAAAGGAGAAGGGGTAATAATGAGCCTCTCTTATCCCCTCTGTAGCCCCCTTTTGCGTCATGAGTTTTGCCTTCAGAAGTGTCCTCTGCGATGTAGTAATTTCAAAAGTGCTAGAGGATTGTACTTTCAACACTGTCCCCGAAAGTAACGCAGCAAACTCTAAAGCAAGCGTGAGATCCCTCAGGGATCGTCGGTTACATAAAAAGTTATGACACACATGTTGGTTGTTGGCAAAACAAAGGGAGGAACTGTTATGGGCGATGCGAGATGACCACTATTAGCTCAACACATCTCCATACGACGCAATAGGAAGCAGGATCAAACATGATTTCATTTTCCAGACTTCCGATAGGGTCGTCAAAGAGGAAGGAACTGTTATGGGCGATAATAGATGACCAGTGCTGCCTGGCTGTGTCCAGTTTGCATTCTCATTAGCGACTTGACCGTCTCTGACCACATCAACTGAGGAACGATTAGCTCAACTCTTCTCTAGTCTACCCATAAGGAAGCTGTTCAAAAATGGAGGGCAGCACGATTTGGCCTCGCAATGAACCCCATTCTGCACCCGGAATATGGGTCAGCAAAGTAGAAAAGAGTCTCATAATTAGCCCTTCCTTCCTACATGCGAACGCAGCTATGGAATGGCCTAACGACCTTCCAAGAATGAAGGTGAGCGAGAATTCGAAACACGAAAAATCGAGAAAATAAGTCAAATTCTTACTTGAATCGCCCAATCTGCGAGGTTAGAAGGGTGAACCTGCAACGGAATTTCATGTTGCTGCATTCGAGTAATCAAGCCAATTAAAATCGCACGGAAGGAACTTCATGTTGCATAATTCGGATAACGGAGCCAATGAATGTTTGCATGCTCTTTCATCAATATTAGACATACAATAGACATAATTTGCCCAGATTAACAGCACAAAAGGGCAATCAAGTCATGAAAGATGCTTCCTGTTGCTTCATTTTGATAACTTTGCCAATAAAAAATTACATGCTCTGTTCACCAATCATGGACAGTACTATACCATAGACATAATTGACTCAGGCGAACTGCACAAAAAGGAGAGATTCTCAAGAGAAGATATCGTCTCGGCGGAGGCGAAAAGCACAATAAACAATTAAAATTCTGGAAAATAACCGCGTCATGCTGAGTCAAACAAGGAGTTCTCGCCTACAGGAAATCTATTTATATTACAGTACAGACAGGAACAAGCAAATGCACATTATTTTTTCAAAGAGTTGGAATAAATCTACCCAGGAAGCATCTGATCTCTTCTCGCAAGCATAACTGCTTCAATATTCACAGCGCTTGGCGTAAACCAACCGAACCGTGGGAAATATACTGAGGAGTTGCAACAGGCTTTACGGCAACGCAACAAGATCGCGGATTCCATGGAAGTGAATTGATCAAGGCTGGGAACAGAGGAAAGTGAAGGAACTAGACATCGAAGATCCAGAGTATGAAAATGTCTCATGACATTGTTGACCAGTGGTCTGATGCTCAAATCCCATCTGCAACAGGTCATTCACGTTGACGCTAAATAGTTTTCAGACCATTTACTAGATGAATTGAGCGGGATAATTCTTATTACTCGACGTGATTCTATTCAGACATAGAGAACGACCCCTCGGGTCACGTGCCACCATGAATTCCGAGACGCGCGCTACTAATTGTCGCGCCTAAGAGAAATGGGAGAGGACGGGTCGTCGACACTTCGATGACTCTCTTAATTTCACATGATCTCTCGCCAGTCAGAGATACTAGAGAAAGCGCGAAAGGAGGAGAGCAGCAGTCCGCGCCTTTCTAATTACTCCCGCGATTCTCAGAGATAACAAGGATTGTTGTGGGGCGAGAATAGGGGAACGACCGGGGTATCAGGATAATGGACTGTCAACAGCATTTGAATAGTTCTTAGAACAGAAGTCGCCTGAAATACAGCCAAGTTTCCGAAATAAGGAACTTGGCTGTGCTCCGGCGCCTATTTTGTCTTGTTTACTCGTCAAAACAGTTGAAATGCGGAGGAGTTTTGACAAGACATGTCTAAAAATCGTAGCAGCAGTCGCAACAATTTCCTTTGCAATTGCAACAGCAGACACACGCCTCTAATCTAACCAATTTGATCTTGCATCGACCACTGACCCCTAGGTTAATTGCAACGCCTCCGTACTATTCTTGTCCATCTTTTAGACCTACAAAACCAAATAGGAAATGGCACTTCACACCAGCATCTCATAACTTATCATCACCTCGTGAGTGAAACGCGAAGACCCCCACTTCTTCCCACGCCTACAGCAAGGAATGCTCGATTAGGTTAGCATCATCGCCCGGTCAGAAGGCAAGCAACATCATGAGAATCGATGTTATGAAGTTTAAGGCTTTCGAAATGAATCGCACAGAGTCTCGGCACTACCATCAACCTGTCAATTGCCCCATTGAACTATGCTAACGATCTCATTAATTTTATGGTCAATGTGAACGTTTCGTATTTCACAAAATAACTGTCACACGGTTAATCAAGTGACGCAATGTCAGGCTATAACCAGGATTCCCCGAACTGACCCCGGCCCGAGTCTGGAAGGGAAATAGCCCAGAAAGAACAAGGCGCGTGTCCCTGAATTATTCCGATCCTATCTATTCCAATACCCTGAATCATCCAATGCCCCTGGGTTGGTCACAGAAACGAGAGAGCATGGATTATGAGGAGAGCGGGGTCATCCTTCTATTTTTCAATCAAGTGCGGTGACAGATGTGAGGTCCGGGAGCGCGCGACACTCTACTCTCTTCATTATGCACACTATTTCGCCGGAAGTGAATGAAAAAGACGCTATTCAGTCCAATCTCAGGCCTACGATCAGAAAAATAATATTTCGATCCGGAAACCTATCAGGATTTGAAAATGCCCCAGTGAGATTGGAAATTACCATAGATATTGAAGAAAACCAATCAGAATATTGTAATGGGCTCTTACGCCTCTGTAACCACAGTGTGGACCTCTCTGAGACCGCTTGCAAACCCGCGCCTCCCCCGCTTTTTTGTGGCATGCTGCCAAGAAAAGCCCCGAGATTCGAGAGCAACAACATAGTACTATAGCGTCCCCGGGGAACAAGGAAAGGGAGGCGGATTCCATTTTTGGGCATAGCCTTTGGGGTCATTTATCAAAGAGCCATGCGTTATCCATTATGCATCAGTATCATTCTGTTTCGCAAGGATTTGCAAAACAATAAAACATAATGCTTGGGGGCTAAAACGAGGGCGGATGCCAATATGGGAAACGGCTATGGGGCTAGTCATCTTTGCAGTTTGCGCAGCCATTATTCATCAGAGTTTTGCTGCATTGCAGAACAACAATAGCATAAAAAGCCCTGGGGAAGGACTCTGATTCCATTTCGACTTGTGCTGATCATTTATCACCTAACTCCGCACATGACCGATGATTTTTCATCCCAAAATGCAGCGCAACCCATGATTCCGGCCGATTCCCGGGGGCGTCAGTCTAACTGATGATTTCGCCCCCATTTTCGATGCCAACTTTAGGTTTTCGGCGAAGAAAAGGTGGCAATTTCCGCGAGACGCGCGAAAAAATGTCGCCTGATCAAAGAAGGAGGAAGAAGCTGGTTTAAAGGGCGGCCGAAAGATGACCCGAGAGCAAGAAACAACTGAGAGTCCTTCGGGTTCGACCGACGAGGGGCGGAGTCTGAGCTCTCCTCATTTTGCGTGATCTCTAGGAGGTTCGAGAGGCGAAAAAGCACTTAAAAATGAGAGAATGCGTCAAATTTCGCCAGAACTAATGAGCGAAGAGCTGTCGAAATGCGAGTACTGTAATCGGATATCCGAAAAAAATCCCCCGCGCTCAGTAATGCCAGGAAAAGGAGAAGACATGAGACAGTAGGAAAAGTAATGTAAAGTATAGCTCCCACAATTGTAACTAAAAGTTGCTCGATAAGGCCGACCTTCTGACCCCAATGCCTTTAGACGAGACGTCTAGCTCCATGCAAGAAACGAGACAAGATAGAAGCCATAACCTCCTAACCTCAACTACTCGCAATTGTCTGCAGCAACTAGCTAAGTGGTCGTAAAGGAGGAAGTTAGGGGGGCGACCTTTCCGCGAAAATTAGCGAGTACTCGAGAATAATAGCGGACAATACCCCGGATAACGGCAAAAAGCCGCTCAGGCATTGATGAAATGCGCGCCGATATCGCTTCTGAGAAGCACTGTGAAGCGAGGAGGGGGCGGGTCTTAAGGGGTGGTGGCGATACTCAGGCGAGAGAACAGGGGAAATGAGGAGAGCAGGATGCCGGATGCTACAGTTTTACTGCATGTTTTCGTCGCAGGTTGGGACACATCTCATAATGGCTCCTCTTAGTCTTCCTTCCGAGACCAAACACAGGCTCGCATAGCAGCATTATTTATGGGGCTGAAATCCGCGAGTAGCGTAAAAGGAGGATGTCTACACAGTAGAAAGTACCGGTGAATCAGAAGAGTTGATCTCTTTCTCACCAGAAATGAAGAGACGGCGGCTCGTATTTCTATTCCTACAGACGATAAATCTACTAAAATGAACACGGAACCGGCGCAGATGATGTCACACCAGTTGATGGACTCACTTCCCTTGTGCGTCTCCCTGACTGGTTAGAGAACACGCCAAAAAGGAGAGACTCATTGCTTTCGAGTATCGCTAATTAGGAAATAGTACTACGCCTTAGATTGTGCATAGCATGTGCGGGGGAATGGAAATGAAGACTCTGATTGGAAGGATTGGAGAGGGAACTCCCAGACGATTACGTCGCCGCCTTTGATTGCGCTCCCATGTTACGTCCCTTGTTACAGACGGTTGTGTTGCTTAATGGTGAAAGTAGGAGCATCTTCAAGGTGAACAATGAGTAGTGGTAATTGGAAGGATTGGATAGGGAACTCCCGGACGATTACTTCGCCGCCTTAGATTGCGCTCCCATGTTACGTCCCTTGTTACAGACGGTTGTGTTGCTTAATGGTG
>LS563634.1:681817-695636 GCA_900490775.1 Pristionchus maxplancki
GGGGGGAGGGAGAGAGACACACGCGAGAGAGGCTCCGCCCCCTTTCCCTCTCACCCGATCTCTCCCTCTCCCACGGTGTGCCTTGCGCGCGTGGTTTTCAGAGCATAACTTTTGATAGAGATGGGATATCGACAAACGGTAAAAAGCATAATGTTATTCGAACCCATACCAACACACTGAACACATGAATAACCCTTTTAACTCGATTCGGCAGATCACCTTGCGGTCTCTACGCAAAGCCATCAGTTTTGCGTTGGAACTGATTTTTAAAAACCAATCGTATCTGTCCACATGTGACCACGGCATGCATTAAAGACTATTACTCGCCATTGCCTGATTCGCCTTCTTACTCGCGTCCTTCACCGTCTCCTCGGCGGCTCGAGCGGCGCGGTTCTCCTTGTTCTCTGAAATGTGATGACGTCAATTTCCTCCCTTGAATGGATCGGCCATCATCTATACTATGGACAAGCTGAAGAGATTGGAAATACATCACACCGACATTAATTAACCTATCTATAGATGTGATCTCCGGGAGCTAGGAGTATATTATTCGGCTCCGTACTCTGTTTACATTACAATGACTCAACAAAGTGTTACCCGGCTCCGGATGTAGTGGAGGTGGCGCAGACATCTGCTTCTTGGAAGCGCCAGCGCCCATCGTGACCTGCTACTATTACGGCATTGATCATCATGTATCAATAGCACAGCGAATAAAGAAGTCCTACTGGTGAAGATAACCTTTAAACGAATCTAAATTCATTTCTCGTCGAATTCAGTCCAGGATCCTATCCTCACCACGTCTCATAAGTCTCTTAATCCAGATGCTACTAGGCTACTCCTACAGTACTATATGCCACACAGTACCGTAACGAAATGAACAATAAATCGATACCTTTCTCTTCGACTTCAGTCTGGTGCCTGGAAGAGGGAGATGGGACTGCCGAGTGTGTTTGCTACTGTGTACACTTCTCTTTCCTCCTCTTCTTCTTCCCTGTCACCATGGACGACTTGGATGGACCACTTTCTTCATTTCCCTCGCTGTCTCGCTGTCTCTGTCCTACGAGAGATCACTTCAAAAGAAGAGGCATCTCCATGGATAGAGTCTCTCTGCCTGTGGACCGCATCTGATTGATCACCGTGGATACAGGGGAGTCTCTCCATCTCCATGCTCTCTAGTATCTCTGCCCGGTGAGAGAGTAGGCGGAATATGGAGAGCAGGGTTTACTGACCGACTCTTCCTCTGAGTCTTCCGAGGCAAGAAGAGGGACACAAAAAGCAGACTAACGTAGCAGTCGCTGACTCATCGGAAGAAGAAATGAACTGAAGTGGGTGGGATGAATAATGATGTGAATCACCAGATCTCGATATGCTATTCGTCGTCTCTTCACAGATAGAATCGACCCTTGATGCGTTGCAGCTGTAAGTCAGCAGAAGAAGAAAGGA
Source organism: Pristionchus maxplancki (assembly GCA_900490775.1). Classification (NCBI taxonomy): domain Eukaryota; kingdom Metazoa; phylum Nematoda; class Chromadorea; order Rhabditida; family Neodiplogasteridae; genus Pristionchus; species Pristionchus maxplancki. The sequence goes on from LS563634.1 coordinate 683,261, forward strand.
GCGGAAGTGAGGCGGGAGGGGGGGGGCAATGAACTCCATCGTACCAGCAGCTTCATGAAGAGACATTAGACGATGGTTGATGGCTGTGTCGAGTATAATATTAGAGGCACTGGCAGTTAAGAATTGCTTTTGTAAAAAGACTGCAGATGATTTCTGTTCTTCATGTGCATAGAAAAGAAATAATACTGTACGTGCGTAGGTATTTATGTCGGGGGAATCCCCTGTTATGCTTGCGTTCTTTGAAAGTCACCTAAGTGTTTATAGCTCCTTCATGCTGTCAATGAATGGTCGACGATGATTCGACCATACATTTACCATCATGTAAAGGCAGCTTGTAAAAGTTGTTCCAGTAACGTCTATTATAATTTCACTCGATTTCTCTTTTATATTCTGTACCGCGAAGAGATCGCCGTGGGCCCATCCAATTCGTTCATGAGCACACTGTGAAACGTATCCGAACCGAGTCAATGCCCGATTAGTCTCATATTCAAAACTGCACTCAGTTGTCAAAGTGCTCAAGTCAAACGAATCTTGTCACGTTCTTTATAAAACCTTGCACGTGAAGATCACGCACGCATCAGCCCTTCTGTTGGGGGAATCCCCTGTTATTGTGTTTTCATAAGTCAGCTATCATTCATAGATCTCAGTTGTTTTCAATGAATGGTCGAGGATGATTCGACCATGCAGCCACAATCGTCTGCATCTCTCACTTATCCATGCTCAATCTCTTCTCTGATCGACGAGGGACCATCGTGGATTGAGAGAGTGAGATCGTTGATCGTGAGCGATCATCTATTGTATGACAACGGAATCGCCTATAAGAGAGGCGTAGTGAGCTCGGCGGTAAAATTCTGCTAAATTTTTTCTTGTTTATTATATTTTCAATGGTATAATCTCCAAATTCAGGCTGCATCGTTCCTCGTATCGCACGATCTACTTATGCGCGCACTATGAAGCATATCGAGATTTACAATTCGTTAAAGTTCGTTTGCTTTTTGATGAGCCGTTCGTTTGACTTTCACCTCCTTCATCTCACAGTCGCATTTGATCAGCGGAATTGTGGCTGTACGGTTCTGTAGTCTCTCCTGCACATCTCTCCCCTCTGTTCTCTCCTGTGAGCGTGCCTCAAATTGTCGTGCCTTCATTTCTTCTCAGCACACTTCTGTCACGTGGAGATCGAAAGACCCGTCATGAATAGTCGGCGATACGTTTTCCGAGCTCACTAGTGCCGATCTTTCGATCTTCTCAACTCCCTCGCTCATCAAAGATCAAACGATGACGGATCCTATCTATTTCCCACGCTCGCTCGCTCGATCTATGCGGAGAGAGAGAGCATGGCAATCGAAGAGAGTCACCTGGCGCTCTTTATAGACCAAATGAGGAAAGGTCTCTTGTCTGATGGTGCAGAGAGCAAGGGAAATGGGGGGAGAGAACAAGCACAGAGCAACGGTCTGTCCTCTCATTTTCTCATGCTCTCTAGCTTTTCTAACTAGTGAGAGAAGGTGTGAAATGGACATACATTGCTCCAAACACAGTAGTGCCTCTTCTCTGTCTCTCGTAGACGCGTTTCCATTAGCGATTCGGAGATCAAACAATCCCTTGGACAGTAGTGTCTCTCCGCAGTCTATTGCAGAGATCACGTACTTGCTAGTGAGTGAGGCTTTTTGTTGGATACTGAGCTACCATTGATTTCGTCTCAAGACTCATCCGTATCATCAAATTATGAAGCGCATTTGAACAACGGTATGCAGTGATTTATTCAAACCTACCTTTCAAAGAATGCATTAGAGATCAAACAATCTCTTCAATGGTAGTCTCTCTCCGCAGTCTATTGCCAAGTTCACGTGCCTAGTAGTTGGGGCTCGGCTTTTGGATTTTTGAAAACAGATTTCGACATCCAATCACTGGCTTGCCGCGCCTCAAACAAATGATGCAGCTGTGAAGCGCATTTGAATTACATGAAGAACAATCCCAGTTGTGTCGTTTCTCTGTCTGTCGCAGACATCCCTCATCCGTTAGCGCGTTGCGATTCTATTGCCTATTTTATGCTATCATTAAAATGGCATGTGATTCACTATTGTCAGATGTCTCGTAAGGAGTCATCTCATTCCTAGAAGATCGGCGACCAGATCAATGAATTTTAGTTGTGTTTGTCGCTACGCTGTAGCTTTATCTCTGGTCTCTCCCTTATCTCTACTTTTTGGGCACTAGAAGGAGAGCCGTGCTCACTACACAATCAGCTCGCGATCTTTCGATCTTTCCATCTCGATCTCTCCATTTATTCTTTCCATTCGATCTGCCAATCGCATTAGCACTTGATCGAGGGGAACGGGCGTGGCGGTGGATCAACCAGTTGATGGATGCACAGTTGCTCGATGTTTCTGATGTTTGGTCCATTTTGTTTGATTTCCACAATGTTATCTCAAGGTAAACCAAAACTGAAATCGCCGAACTAGGAGTGATCTCTGATGCTAGTTTATTATCATTCCATCCCATCTCTACACGATCTATATCTCATTCGTATCTCGAACTCTCCTGATCCACCCTTACTTGTTATGTTGCTATTCTAGCCGGCGCAGTATCCTTCGTACACATCCCGTACTATCTCGTGGAAAATTCATTTACCACGTGATGCCTTTCTGAGTTGTGCTCTCTAGTGTCCCAGAGACATCAGTAATCCTTAATCCTTTCCCGATTTGAACAACCATTCGCCAAATTCATCCCAATTTGTGGTCAAGTGATTGTCATATCCCATGTCTAATCTGTGATCTGTGATGTCCAAGAGATATTGTGAATGCACTCCTTAAGTTTGTCCAGACCAACGCATTCTAATTTTTCAAGCCGATTTTCATTATTTTGTCGCCTTGTTCTAATCCTTGATTAATCACTGATCTATCACCTCTCCAATCATATCAATCAGCTCCATCGAACCAGGGATCCTTTCGGCTTCAGTGTACCACATGGTGCGGCACATTATCACATGTTAGCGGGTGTGCTCGCGAGCAAACTAGATACTAGATTCGGTGCCCATCTAACACGACCTACAAACAAGGCACTAGGAAATAAAAATCTTTCCCTGAAAACCCCTCGTCAAACATCCAATCCCCGTCGGCAGTACGTGATTTTCGAAAGACATAATCTCACGAGTTCCTCTTGCATCACCCTCTTCTTTTCCCTCTCACTGTTGAGAGGTCAAACCATCAAGAGTTCCGGCTCCCCTCCTGCTCCCTCTAAGAAGATTACCCACGAGTGTGCTGTCTTTTATTGGTGAGACGAGATCGAAAAGTCAACCGACTGGTTGGCCTCTAGATTTCGCTCGTTGTCTAGATCTCTCTGATCTGTGAGGGAGTGTGGAGAATGGAGAGTCTTGGGGCTTTGAGCTGGTGGAGGTTTGGTCTCAGGCAGGCAACGGCTCACTCCTCGTGAGTGTCTCGAGTTTGGCCGTAAAATGAGCAGGAATTAGAAGATCAGTATCATTTCCAAATCACTTTCTAAGAGTCGACTCGGAGAAAATGATACCGCATTCATTTTCACTTGTCCACATAGCTTATGGGGATGCTGGAATGCATGTGGGCTTCATGTGAGTCCATGGTTACTCTTTTCTCATCCTCCAGCAATAACCATCTTCTGAATCTCCGGGGAAGACTGGGGAATGCAAGCATGCATGTGAGCTTCATGTGCATGTGCGTTCTTGTTCTTTCCCTGCTTACTGCCTATGGCTATAACGAGATATTCACGTGAGAAGCGCATCTATGTTCGCTTCTACATTCCCTTCTTTTCTCAATTTTCCCCATCTCACAAGCCTTCGGCGATAAGAATCTCGAGAGAATTGGTGCTGTTCTCTGAGATGTGGTGCTTGATCTACATTAGAAATTAAATTCGGGCCTCTACTTCTTCACTAGGCCTTCACAGCTAAGACGATCATACGAATTTCCAATTGTAGTGGTGTGGATATCTGAATTGTGGTGCCTGCATGCACGACTTCATTGCCCTAAGATTGAGGCCACTCATCAGAGCGAGATTCATGATATCTACAATACCTTCAGAGTCTTCTAGAGAAGATCGAGAGAAAACTCTCATAATGCGGTTCTCCAAGTTCCTCCTCTTACCAGATCTGTGATTTGAGGCTCCCGTTGAGCGCTATTTCCTCAATCTATGCGGATCTATGGTGTCTGCAACATCTTCCTTGTCCCACAACGACACCTAGTGATTTCAGGCACCATCTCCTCTTCCTTCTGAGCGAGATGTATGCTATCCGCGCCAGAGGCTCACAAGAGGCCTTGTGACTAACAAACACGTGGACAATTGTGACACATCTCTCGAGAGTGCGGCGCGCTCCCCCACTTGGCTCTCCTACCACCTCCCTCCCCCCTCGGCCTCCCTAGCAGTCAGAGAACCTAGAGAGCGTGCAACAAGAGTAGATCCAACTTTCCCCTCGCCTCTCGTCCTCAACCTCCCCCCTTCTCACCCCCTCCCTCCCCCCGCGTTGGTCTCTTGGCTGTTTGGACGTCGCCCCCCCTTCCTTTCCCTTTCTTTCTCTTTTCGTCTCTCCACCTCATTCCCCCTCTTGTCTCTCTCTCTTCTCTTCGTGATGTTTCCCCCACTCACTCTCGAGTAGGGAGCAAAATGTTGCTCGCCCGCCTATTTCCCCTGTTTTCGCTTGATTTCGGGCCAATTTCACTCATTTTTGGGCCAAATCTAGGCCGAAATTGCTGCATTCCTTCCCAATCGACCGCTCGATACTCCATGATAACAATCGGGAGCGCACAAAGTCGAACCGTGTCTGTGCCTTGTTTTTGCTGCGTGATTTTTCTCGTTTCTCTCGATTTCCTCGCGATATACTGTTATGGACGGTTGTTTTCCTCTTCCCTTTTCATCAGGGGGAATTCCCCAGTGAGGAAAAGGGAGAAATACAGGGATATTATCATGCGTTTTCGCACTTTTGCTACGGTTTTGAAGAGAAAAATTAGTTCCATTGATCTGCAACCGCTGATAATGTCGTGATATTATTATTTGTGTATCGCGGGAACGAATAATTAGCTACTATATTGTTTATATGCCGTTGCTTCTTCGGTCTTTTGATTTTCATTCGGTTGCTAATTTTCTCGCCATTTCCCGTTACACTTTTGCAATACTGGTGGAGGAACTGGCCAATAGAAGAAGTGTGACGGTCTCTCGGTACAATCATGACTAACGTGACTAACGGAAGTGCGAAAACAAGGAAAATATACTCGTATTACACTCTTCATAACGTGACAATGACAATAGTTAGTTATTGTAGTCAAGATTGCATCTAAAAAGCCATGAAACCAATTCCCATCATTTTCCCCTGAAATATAGGCATGAAAAGTAGGAAAACGTCGTGAACACAGGCCATTTCGCTGTGGAAGCACTAATCATAACGATTCGTCGTTACATTTGGCTTCCAAGGGGCACAAAATCGCACGCCACCCTTTAGCACTCGCATGTTTGAACAGCGAATCCGCGTTTCCTGCCTAAATAATTCGTGACAGCCCTTTCTGACGGATGTATAGCATAGTACTCGAAGAATGTCATTTCCGAGTCCTCTCTATTACTGTCTATCACCTCATCCACTCGAACTATGACTCCTTTCGTCTCAAAATGTCAAGGGCATACCCTTTATACTCTATTTCGAGTAGCGTTTTTCGGTCTGGTGAGAGATAATGTAGACTGGAGAGACGCGATCATTGCTCGCCGTTTCTGATTTGTCATTCAGTCTAAATTTACCTGCCACGTTGCCGTTTCTCATTTCCGGCCACTCGAATACTTTTTGATCCCCATTTACCCCTTCCCGATCCAAAAATATCCGCTTGCGATTACTTCGAAGCCGAAAATAGCCATGCCACGATTACTTGGTTCATCTTACTCGCCGTGTTGATGTTGGCTGAGTTGTTTTGATGTTTATTTATCATGTATTTTCAGGAAAATTACCGCCCACATGCAACAACTGTACTCGAGCGCGCCCTCGAGCAGCAATGGTGATTGAACATTATTTATTTGATATTCCTTGGATGATCAATCTTCGTCCGATCGCTTAGTTCTTGAGATGACTCTGAAACACAATTGAAAGGAGGGACAACTGTTCGATCTTGCACGTCAGCACGATGACTTTCGTTTCGCGAATCCAGAAAGTCTGTAAAATGAAGAATTCTCCATTGCAGACATCAAGCTCGAGCCCACCTCGACGCCCGCTCCAGGTGGCGACGCCATCCCTTCCGCGCCCAGCAAGCGGGCGCGGGGCGCGGCGGCCGCCGCGGCTGGCGCAGGAACGGTGCTGGTCTGCGTCGTTTGTGGAGATCAGGTGGGATATCTTATCATATCTTATTTGTCCTGACATCAGACAATGGGCATGCAGTAGGTAACAGGAGGGTCTATACAGAGATCGTGAAAACGTAGTCAGTAACGTATGCATCCAGCTCTAGGCGAACATACTACAATGCGACATCTTGAACAAAATAACAATCGAGCAGGTGCGAAGGCTCCTGATCAAACAGCCTTTGTTGGGAAAACTGCAGTGAAGCTATAAATTTGCACGTAGACTGCTAGTTGACAACTGTTCATTTGTTCCTGGTGACATCCTGGTGCATATAAACAATCGGCCATTTGCTTAGCTTTATCTCCGACAGAATTGGCAATCAGTGTGCCCTTTCGTTCTTCTTCAATTGAAATACCTTCTTTGGCTGATCATCTGCACGTTCGATCTTACAATTAGGGAAGGAAGGGGATACGACGCATTGTCTGATCTCGAGACGATAGAAGGAAGATGAGAAGGAAGATGGTAAACCAAATAGCCTCTCCCTGCAAGTTGCAAGTTCGATGGGTGCGCTAGTTCTTGAGATGGGACACTATAGTTGCAAAGGTGCACGTAACTTCACGGAACGGAGCGATGCACCGCTAACCAGTACCCTACCAGCGAACCGTATGGTCCCCACGCTCGAGAAAGGGCACACAGAGTTCACACGACGATGTGACACATTTCCCATCGCCCTCGACTAAGTGTGAACTCTGCGGTCTGTACTAGATCTCTTGGTGGACCAACGCTTCTTGATTTGGACACGTCAACACTCAGTGGATTGTATTTCACATTCTCTTAATCGTGAGAGTTTTCAGGGAAAGGGAAATGTACCGTACGATTCCAGTAGATTGTAGAAGGGAAGGAGGTGAAGGGGGATCCTTCTCTCACTTATTCATGCCGCTTCTCGGTTGAAGAACTGTGTGAGCTGTACGGGATCTCTTGATGGACCTTCTCGCACGTAGAGCAGTGAACTTTATAATCTCACAGCGGTGTGTACCTAACGGGCTCCTTCGGTCCCTTCCATGTTTACTTGTGGAAGAAGGAACCATGGAGTTCTCCGTCGGTGTTGAATAGGCGGCGAGTAGGTTGTTTTCGTAGTGTGCTAACCATGCCCTAGATCTGGTACGTTTCTACGCAAATCGACGGCATAGGCACGAAAGAGAGCAACCTGGGAAGAGACGAATCACAGTAGGGAACATTTCTGTGTCGTCTAACCTAATGACTCTGGAAGAGATCCAACGCGAATTAGATCCAGAGCATATACGCCGGAACGTGAGGATTGCAAGGGAAAGGAGATGACGTGAATGCTCAGTTTGTAGTGGGAAGCGTGTGGCATGGGTCACTCGTGGACCTTGGAGTCAACGCTCCATCCTGCGGGTAGAACCTGCGATCTTTTCGATTCTTGATCAAGATGAGAAAGATCATGAACAATATCAAAGGACAAATTTTCACTTTCTGCATAATGTTCTCGATCTGTCCCTTGCATACGTGACTATTGAGAGAGAAGAAAGGTTACGGAATCAAAACAGCGCGGAGCTACATTTTGAGTGCAAGAGTCTCACACAGCACCCACTCTGAACCGAAAGATTAGATACATGTCACGTATTCATTAGGTACTGACTATCAAGAGCTCATAATAGATGATGCCTTTTCCACGCCATAAATGTCTTGATTATAGAATTCGATTAGTGTACGGCTTCATAGTGCGATGTAGTGTTCGATCCTAGGCTCAAGGGCTTCCATCCGTCACATATTGGTCCCTGAAGATATAGTAGGATTTCATAGCGTTCCATCGAAATTTAATTTATTTGGAGCTTTAGATTGAGTAAGGGGTAGATGGTTCCATTTCGAATTTTACCTTACAGAGCAGAGGAACGGTGCTAATGCTAATTTGATATAATGGAGCATTCCATTCCGAGTATATCATTAGGTTAGCGAGAAAGAATCAATTTATCTTCTGATCTTTTGGCAGTTTGGCTCTGTGCAGATATTCGCACGAAGCAGAGAACCAGCCCAAAGTGAGAGATCTCTCAGAGATCTCGCTCAGTTATCACTTGTAGTATCCCTCTCTCTCCCTCATTCTCCCCATGTCTCAGACTCCCTTGAACATCTCTGTGAAGGAAATCAACTTTGCTGCTACATGTACAAATTGCTGCTACAAAGGATTATTACAACTACGAATCAGAGCTCAAATTTGATCGTAAAAAGAATCTTCGAAAGACGAGTTGATGTTTCTCCCATTCTCTTGTGAAGCTTGCTCCGCACAAGACAAGACAGCGTTTCATAGATCACAAGAAAACAGGGTGTTGTTATAGACAAAGATCTCTTCATGCAGAACATTGGTGGCTAGTCAGATCAGAATGTTTACAGTGGCTACACATCTATGTGTGACTTTAATGATGATGACTTGACAATGTTCACGACTACTTCTAGAAAAAAACGATGACGAGATAATTAATTATCAATAGAATGAGATTCATGCCATGACAGCACTAGTGACAGATCTATGACTGTAATGGTGACTCGACCATATCTACAGTTCACGAACTTTCTGGCTTTTATTTGCTAATTGGAGATAATCTCATTGTCATAGTTCACGATCTTACTCAATCAGCAGAAGATTGCTGGAGACCTCACTTTCTGGCTGATTAGCTTGCCGATCATTGACCAGCCACATTCTGGCCGTGCACTGTTCCCCTTATCTCAAGTGCTATCAAGGGAGCAGTGATCATACTGACTGATCAGGGACAAATACACGAGACATCAGACATACGAATCGAGCAATGTCCTTGATCTTCCAATGATGAGCTGTCTGAGAGTCATTGATAAGAGATGATAACGAAGGAGATCAGTAAATCTTTCGAACGAGATGTTTCGGCCTTGAGAGACTTCCGTTGCAAACCCGTGGGAGAGAACGATAGGGATTGAGAGAAGATTGGGTGATCTTTCCACCTCTGTTCTCTGAGTGACGATTTCCGTTTCTCTGCTCTTGATGTTTCACTCGGCCGGTGCAGGGGAGCCTTAGTGGCGAAAAGAGTGGGAAACGGGGCTGGTGAATCGAAAAAGTGAGATTTTGTGGGAAAATGAGAGAACCAGAAAGACTTCCGCATCTCAAGAGCAATTTGAGCGAGATGTTTCAGTGGGTCTCTTGAGTGTTCGGGAAAGTGCATGAGCCTTGGGGAGCTCAGAGAACGATCAGCAAGCAACGAACAGAGGAGCTTTGGTTAAAATTTGTTTGGATATGTTTCAGAATCGCAGTAATAACATGATATCTGTAGTGGCATTAGTGCAGTGATGGACAAAGGTTCATGGAACAAAAATGAGTTATGCCACATTTACCGTGCCCGCAATATTATAATTGCTGATTACTAAGAACTGACTGATGCTTTTCGTATCTCCATTTTGGCGCTGATGTTAGTGTCTGTGCTAATGTTGGTATCATGTGTGTGTTCTCAAGTGTTGGAGACTTGAGACGATGCTCATTACGATAACGACCTAAGGGAGAGAGAGTGGGGGCGTGATCATTTCCGGTAGACAGTGAAGACATCATGCACATCATAAGATGTGTTTGAGAATCACAGGAACTATATTAGATCAGTCGTTGCAGATTGAAAAATTATAACTAATTAGTTAGTTAATTAAATAATTAATTACAGGCCTTCGGCAAGCACTACGGCGTGAACGCGTGCAATGGCTGCAAGGGATTCTTCCGGCGATCGTGAGTTAATTATTCGTTCTGATCGATCTGATCCTACTCTGAACACTCGAGCAGACTGACAAATTCGATCGCCGATAGCTGAGAGTAGTCGTCACTTGAACATTGTTAAACTTTCACAAGTGTTGTTCCCGATGTAGTTATCGTTGCAAGGATAAAGAAAAGCTACATATTGATCTCTGTCGCTACTTCCTCACTGCGCGATCTTTAGATCTTGGTGATGTTTCAGTGTACTACTTTATTCTCCGCAAAATACTTCCTCAGTGATGTGTGGTTTGGGAACAAGCGCAGATTGACAAATTCGATCCCCGATAGCTGAATCTAGTCGTCATTTGATTGATACCTAAAATTTCTGCCACTTCTCATCTTCTTTGCAGTGTCTGGAACAACCGGACGTATCTGTGCCGCTTCGAAGGCAACTGCGCCATCGCTAAAGGTAATATTTTGTTAATTAACTGATTATTAATAACTAATTAGCACTAATTAATCCAATTCAGAGCACCGCAACGTGTGCCGGTCGTGCCGCCTCAAGCAGTGCTTCCTGTCAGGAATGAACCCGCGAGGTGAGACATATTTGTCCCCCGTCGTTGAAATCCAAAATATGGAACAACGTTCGACGGTATCTTGTAAGGGACCCCATGGACTGCCAAAAACTGAAAAGAAATTACGTGCCAACTACCCTAGAATTTTACTCGATTCTTAGGTGACACGCGTGATATTCTTCTTCTGGATTGGTTTCATTGCGCTTGAGCGTTGTAAATTCATGAACTTTATTGCACTAGTAATCAATCAGCAAATTAATGAACAGTAATAAACTCTGAAATTAATTAATTAATTAATTGCAGCCGTTCAATCAGAACGCGAACTGGCGCAGAACCGCACCAAGGAGGACGATGATGGTGAGCTTTTGAATATAATAGTACATACAATCTATTTCAAAAATAACCTCGAGAACGGCACTAAGTGCAACAAGACAATAAAAGGTACTAATTCCAGAGGGCCGAGGCGAGTCGGAATCCCCGCACCCGGAGATGCACTCGATTGAGGTTTGTTTCACTTGTTGAAGTTATTATTGTATTATTATTATTTTTTACCACACCTTTTTTAAAATAAATAAATTGCCAGGTGCAAACTGACTACATCAAAAGCGAGTGTGAGGATGGCCACGCCATGGAGGATTTGGCGAATGCGAAAATGATGATTGAGTGAGTACTGTGGGATTACGAAAGAGTAAAAAGAGAAACATGCATTAATCGACTACACTAGGTAGGCTTACTGTAGGTTAAAACGCGTTCTCTGTAAGAACGGGATGGGGTGGCACAATGATTCAAAATAGTCCAATCAAGCTGAAATTTTGTGTGGGTACTACCTATGGGCTGGGTACGCTTCCACCAACTTTTTATGCAAATTCGTCAACTTTTGACCTACCAAAAAATTTTACAATTTCACCATGTGTTGTATACCATTCGATAGGGAATCGAAAGTTATGCCTAAAGCTCTGAAATCACGCAATTCCATGCATTTCTGATTGAGTTACACCTCGAAAAGTGCCTTTTTGAACAGTTTTTGATTTTTAAAATCATCAAGATCTCATTTGTACGGAAAATGATTATGCTAATTCGATAGCCCTTATCAATGCGCATCGAAATGACTTTTCCAAATTTATATTTTCGTTCCCCAATTAGGTTCTACAGAGCTTTTTCTAGCGCGCAATCGTCGACGCAGGTTCGATTCCGCCTCCCCACATCAATCTCTTGCCAACATTATTTTCGCTCCAAATGATGTATTTTGGTGTCTGAGCCACTTTTCTTATGTTGACACGTGGTTTTGACCCTTTTTCAAGTTCTATCGCAGTTATTCCTATCCCAGTCGCAGTCGAGCATTTTTCACATTAGGGTCCCCCCTTTCGTTGAATGAGTGAAGGCGCAAGTTGCTGCGCCACCTAAGGGGGGACCCTTATGTGATAAATGCAGTTGAGGTCATGTCGAAATAAACATCAATAAAATACTCACGACAACGTGTCAACATAAGAAAAGTGGCTCAGACACCAAAATACATCATTTGGAGCGAAAATAATGTTGGCAAAAGATTGATGTAGGGAGGCGGAATCGAACCTGCGTCGACGATTGCGCGCTAGAAAAAGCTCATCATATTTCATATCATATTTATCCTGACATCAGGCAATGGGCCTGCAGGAGGTTACATCATTGGGTAGGGGATCGAGATCTTCGTTCTCAAAGTGTCGGAGGGTCAAGGGTTGGGATCTTCTTAGATGCGTCATCTCAAATGTCCATCGCTCTTAGTCGATTGATTACGTTTGAGTGTTGAAGAAGTCCATCCAGCCG
>LS563634.1:706627-740369 GCA_900490775.1 Pristionchus maxplancki
ACAGACGGAGGGATGGACAGACACACAGACGGAGGGATGGACAGACACACAGACGGAGGGATGGACAGACACACAGACGGAGGGATGGACAGACACACAGACGGAGGGATGGACAGACACACAGACGGAGGGATGGACAGACACACAGACGGAGGGATGGACAGACACACAGACGGAGGGATGGACAGACACACAGACGCATGTATGCCACATTATTCAGAAATCTGAGTTTTTATTAGGTGATTACTCGAAGAAGTAAAAAATACATGAGCCCCCACTTCTCGCTTTGACTCGGCATATCCAGCAACTTTTTTCTTGTGGGCCGCAACCTTGTCTGGAATATTTGTGTGATTTTGTGTGACGTGAATGTGAAAAAATATTGAAAAGAAGTTAAGAACCTACTCAATCCAAGAAGAATTGGAAGCTCCTGTGATCGTATAGCATCTCCAAACATCGTCATCTGCCGGAACTGCGAATGATTTTTTAGACATAGCAAGCTGACTCCCAATAAGCACCCGATTGTTGTGTTCAATGCTCTGACAAGGAAATGGCCAAAGCACTCCGTAAAATTATCGTTAGTGACAAATTGGGTTTCAATCAGAAAAATCGATTAAATATTGTAAGGGTTCTAATGCAAATCAGTCCTACTATATCACTCGGAAACGTTGAAAGTAGAATAAACAACAACCTTTAGCGAACCGTTTGTAGTCCACAGCTGAGCCGTCATCCCAATAACAGTCTCTGAACGTATTCATTAGAGTTTGAAACACGGGACTAGAGTGTAGTCTCGTATTACCTGCCCTTGCACCGCAGGCCAATGTTTTTCCCCGAAGTGTATGCATTCGGTGAATGTGTATCGCACCGGACACCTGAGACCTGCTTGTTTTCCTGAAGTATAATATTAATATAGATAAATATCATGTAATATAATATTAATGGGAATTATAACTCAAGAATGTAAATGAACTTTAGCTAGTCAGAAAAAAAGTAATCACTGCTTGAGTAAAAAAACGAAACCTCATCGCTGTGAATAGATGTTAGTAGACCTCCGCTGGGTGGTCCTCCGTAGGCATTGCATAGATATTCGGCGTCATCGTACGATTTCGGATACCAAATTCCCATGAAGCTCTCGTAGAATGCTAGGCCCTGCAGAGAGTTGAGTGATCACTGATGCATATCGTCTTCTATACTTTTTTTTCTTCTTTTGCCAATGGTGTCCCAAGACTGTTTTCAAGGCTCAAAAGGTTCAAACGTATGCCTGACACTTTACAAAGAGCTTGAAAGCTTGCGACTGCCCTCACCCTTCAGAATCCAAGATGATCATTAGAGTTTGAAACACGGGACTAGAGTGTAGTCTCGTATTACCTGCCCTTGCACCGGTCTACTGCGGCGTAGATAGGGTTCCTTACTTGAAAGCAGTCTCCTTTCCCTCCTTCGTCTTGCGTGTAACCATCAGGACATACGTCACAGTAAACGATTGGGAGAAGAAGAAGAATAGATAACGATGTGGATCCCATCTGAAATTGTTCGCGTGAATCAACAACTTAATTAAGAAAGAGAAAGAAATCGCATAGCCAAAACCACATGGAACCCATTGCGTCTTTTATGCAGAGACGCCCGTTTAGGCTGTATCATTCCGTCCTCTTCGCCTCGCTTCATCCCTTGCCACTCTGAGTTGGGAGACAGTGTATGCAATGGAGAGCGTCAGACTGATAGTGAGTGACATGTTTCCAATCGAGTAATCGTCTGACTCTCTCAATATTCCATGCTCGCTCGCTTCTCTAACCGACGAGAGAGCATTGCGAAATGAGAGAGTCCGACCATTCCTCTTCCAATCGTACAGTTGTGTGCCTTGTCAAGGAGAAGCGATCAGATGGAAACGTTGTGCCGTCATTTTATTTGGTGTCGAGCAGAAGAATGGCCAACACAAGAAATAGTCTATGATAGACTAAGGCATGGGATGGGTGTGAAAACGGCAAAAAAACGATAAACGAGATAATTTCCATGACGCCTCCAATATCATTCAAGTGTCCAAATCGATGAACGAACACATTCATAGACTTTCTATGACTACTGGCGGCTAACTACTGGATCAACTGGGGACCAATAGGAAACATTTCAGAAATGTCGATGTCTGGCTCCTGCTCTGGTCCCGATTCCTAGAATCAGATGTGCAAAAACTAGCTCCTCGCTAAATGCTCCAATTGACTTTGCAGTTTTTCTCGAAACATATCCTTGTTAGTTCTGAGATTTTAACCATTGAAAATGATCGAACTCTCCTCATTCTTAGCTCAGCTAAGCTTAATGTTCATTTTCTGACGGTGAGACTAGTCCTGAGTTAGCACTCATGTAAGCGATCTGTTGCAGTCTTGAGAGGAGGAAAGGGTGAGAGACCAGTGAGAGCACTTATAACGCCAAAGGAGGACTGGACTGTTTCATTTTTGCTGTATCTCTCGGCTCTGAGATCACATTTAGACTTGAATCGCACTTTCCCTTCAATGTTCTTGCTAGTGAAAAAGGGGGAGGAAATATGTAGTTTTTTTATAAATAATAGTTTATCATGAACGATAGAAGGTGCAATCATGATGCGCCTTTCGAAGTAACTTTCGCAAATTTTTGTCTTGTCGTTGACAGGAACACCGCCTCCATAGCTGCACAGTAGAAGGCAGTATACTCCTGCGAGCGATGATCCTTGATCTTATCATCCCAAAACGCATTTGTCAGTCCGAATGTGTCATTGACGTCGGAGTATCGATCAGTCAGTGCGACTTGTTCGCAAGAAGAGGCCAATTGATCGACGAAGTGCACTGAAAAAAGCCATATCATTAGATGGGAATCTGACACGTTTGAGCATCTAGTATTGAATAAATAAATAACAATAATAGTGTGAAAGGCGATGGATATTCAACTGACCGGGCTCGATGGGTTTGAAGTAGAAACTTTTAAGATACAAGCGTTGCACCGAGTGGTGCTTGATGAAAGCAAGCAGCGATTCGCTGCAAAGCATCATTTTAATTGCCTTTTCCTTGTTGGCAACAACAACAACAACAACAACAACAACAACAACAACAACAACAACAACAACAACAACAGCTCACCAGAACTCGCCACTTTGCCTTTTGAGATCGGCCACCCCAAGGTCCAGTTCGCGGATTCTCGCAGTTCCGATTAAACTCGTCAGGAAACGCCACTCCTCCAGACTTCGTACGTTCTCAATCCCGAACATTCCTATGCGTAGCCCGATCGCATTCTTGAGATGGGCGAGCACAGGATCGGCGCGGTCCCGAACGAATATCTTGAAAGTGACCCACTGAAAATGGGTTGTTTTGACAAATTAAAGAATAACAAAACAAATCTAACTTACGAAAACAATAATAAATATTGAACTCACTTCACGCTGCGACGATTTGGAGATTCGATCTTTCAGAATTCTTAAATTATGCAGCAAAATTACGCACTTGTTGACGCTCATCTCCACATGGAAGCTGGTGCCGTTCATCTGAATTTTGATTGTTATTCATTCATATTCATATTCATATTTATCCTGACATCAAGGCAATGGGCCTGCAGGAAGTACAATCAATAGGGAGGGGATTGGGATCTTCGTTCCCAGATGTCATAGGTCGAGGGATGGGATCTTCTTAACTTTATCTTCTTGATTGCTATTACTGTAGAAAAATAATAACCGACCTCTCTCATACTGGTAATCTTCACGTCCATCTCGGGAATGTTGATCTTGTGTTTCGCGAAGGTATCGACAGCTCCCTTGAGGTATTGATTTATCTGCAAATAACAAATTGTGCTTCCCATATTATTTATAGCAATTACCGATCTCAGGTTGTTGATTGTGTCATAGTCGTTGGAAGTTTTGAAAAAGGAGAGAATCTTCTCCATTGCGTCGTATGGAAGGTCGGTAAGGGTGGTCATTCTGCAATGAAATAGGATAAGATTTGATCTTTGATGGTTGTTTCTTACCTGTTATCTTCGACTTCGTCAGTATGCATCATCAGGTCATCCCCCTTCTTTGGTACTCCATTATTCGTCAACACTCGGCCACTGCGAGTCTTCATTGGGCTTACATTTGTAGTCAGAATTCGAGTCTTCGAAGGAGCTGTTGCAGTCTTTTTGGTGATTTTGGAAGAAGCTTTGGCAATTCGGTCAGCCTTCTTCGATGAAGCAATGCGCTTGGCAGGCATGGTCTGCAATCGGAATAATGATAATTATTGTATGAATCAAAATTGATAGGAACATAATGAGCGAATGTGTGGAGAAACGATGAATGAACCTATTAGAGTGTAGGGGAATTGAGTTTGTGCCAGCAAGAGGGTTGGGGACGTCCGATGTCCAGATGATCTTATGATTAACTGATCGGATGCGGTCAACTTCCAGACATGCCACGGGGCACGATGAGAAGATCGACGACGAGAGAGCAGGGGATTGTGAGAGAGTGACCGCCTCTGGGTATGAAGCATGCAGCCTTCCGTCTAGGAGGTCATAAACGGTCTAGACACCCTGGGCGGTATATATAGAGGCAGCAAGCAGGCAGTTGACACTTCTTACGTCCTCACCCCTCTCCTCTCCTCACCTCACCTCTCTGGTCCCCGTCCTCAGCAAGGCTATCACTCCCTCCTCTCACCTCTCCTCACCTACCTCACCTCCCTGGATAGGGGCCCTTCTTCCAGCCGATCTACTCTCATGTTGCTTTTCCTATCAGCACTTTCTACATTCTTTCAGCATTTGATTCTCGCTCGTTCATGCTTTTCTTTTTGTCTGATTAGAATTTCCGTAATTATTCTTTTTTATCTTCAGAAAACATGCCTGCCAAGAGCACTACTGCTTCAACGAAGAAGGTCGCCAAAGCCTCTTCCAAGATCGTCAAAAGGACTGCCACTCCCACCGTTCGTCTCACTAGAAGCGCCTTCGCAATGGTTACTCGCAGTGGAAGAGTACTGAAGAATGATGCAGCACCGAAGAAAGGAGAGGAACCGAAGCAGAAAGAAGTCAAGAGGTAGTCACTTAACAATCTGTGATTGATTTGAAATTGAATTTGATTGCAGAATGAACCAGAAAAGTCTGACGGATCTTCCTTACGACTATCTCGAGAAGATTTTCTCGTTTCTGAACACTCCCGAGGACAGTGAGACACTCAATAATCTTCGATCGGTAAGCAAAATTCGGCTAGATAATAATACCATAACATGTATGACCTCTACATTTTTTCGCTTGCAGACCAACCGATACCTCAAGGGAGCAGTCGACACCTTCGTGAGATACAAGTCGAACATCCCGGAGTTTCACTCAGTGAAGTTTAAGAAAATGTTCAAGGTTAGTCATTGATTAACCTTTTTTTAAAAGAGTAAACACAGCCTATTTTCAGACTGATCGGACCAGTTTCGAGGTGGAAATCGTAGTGAAGAAGGATGTAATTCCTCTCTTGCACAATCTCAACATCCTCAAAGACCGAGTCATCGCCAAGTCCACGGATGGTGAAGTGAGTCTGCATTTATTATTGTTGTTGTTTTTGTTGTTATTAGTCAAAACAACTCATTTCAGCTCGTCACTTTCTCCATTCCCGTGAGGAACCGCAACGATCCTGTCGTTTTCTACCTGAGAGAAGCGTTCGGGCGGCACATCAAAGGGATTGAGATCCAGATGCTCAGAAGTCTGGAGGAGTTTCACTTCATCGAGAGCATGATTGGAGATGCCAAGATCGACACGATAAACGTCGGCGTCTATGCAGACACCAGTGCTGAATTCCCGTGAGTTCCTCACTATTATGACTGCAATTAATTATTAATTTGCAAATATTATTATTATTATTTGCAGTCGAGAACTGTTCGCATTTCTGAAAACTCACGAAGTGCAGTCCCTGACGTTCCGAAGCTACGGATTTGCACCTGAAAATCCCGGTTGGTTTTGCGATTGAATTACGGATTTTTGGGCGATTCTATGGCTATTTTTCAGCTTAAAATCGCTAATAATATCATATTTCTGCATTCCAGAATGGTTCGCCAATCAGCTGATCGCAAGCGGCATCGCCTTCAGCCTGCTCAATGCGGGCAATAAGGGATATTTCTTCGGACTTCCCAAGCAAGAATGGAGAGACGCTCTGGATCCACTCGAGGAGGCCGGATGGAGTGTAGTCTGTACGAAGAGGGATGAGGATGTGAACCCGTCGCCCTGGGTTAGCATCGTAGTGAAGAAAGAGTCGATTGATGATTAGAACACCCTATTTGTATGCCCCTATTGTTTCGAATATCAATACATTGTCTATGCGTAGAAAGTTGATTGTCAGCATTATTAGTATCTTCCATTGCTCCTAATAAATACGAATAAATACTCATCAATATATCGAGGCGTCCTATATATATATAGCATCTCCAGAAATCTAGACTACATTTCGCACAATTCCTCCCATCTACGAGGATTTCTTCCCCAACCTACTAAAACAGATGCCAGAATCTGCTATTTTCACCTCATCCTAAGATTATATATATATCCCCTCTTACGACCATAGAAAAAAAGGCAAAATGGAGACAACCAATCCGATACTACAATCGGCTATAAACACGATAAGACCCCAATCGCTAACCATGCCATGATACATCACGCCAGAGTTGTGCACAAATTGAACGGTCTCTCACTTCGCAGTGTTCTCTTGTTGGTCAGAGGGAGCGAGAGAACAGGCGAAAATGAGAGAATCAGAATGAGAAAACGAGGTTCTCGTCAGACAGAGGGACCGAGAGAGCATGGGAAAGCGAGAGAGTCCGATAATTCCTCCTCTGACAATCGAACAATCGTCTGACTCTCTCACTTCACAATGCTTTCTCATCGGTTAGAGGGAGCGAGAGAGCATGGGAAAGTGAGAGAGTCATCTGGAATGCGAGTAGACTCCGATATTGCCACATTGTCTGTTATCAGTGTGTCGTGTAGTCGACACTCATTGATTTCGTTGCATCGATCGTTTTGCGTCATTTTCAATTTTGGCAATCTTGAATTTTCTTTCCTCTCTCATTTTCCTATGCTCTCTCGTTTTGCAAAAACTCATTCCTACTTGTTATTTTCGTTCTCTGGCTCTATTGAGTCTTATTCTGGATGAAAGCTACGCTTGTTTCAGATGATTAAATTAGTCTTGTTATCGATCGCCTTTGCAACAGTGGCCTCATTCGGGGCGCAGAAGGAGTGGGTGAGTTGGCATCTCATAGCCTAATAATAACAGCTCCCATTTATAATGTTTTATTAAACAACAATTTATAACAACAATAACAATGCTAATAATAATATTCTTCTTCCAGAAACGCGATTGCCAGGACAGCCTCGCCGAGGGATTGAAAGTACTTGAGGAGGTGAGCATTGACTCTCAGTTTCTGGAAAGTTCCTCCGAATCAAACGATGGAGAAGGGGAATCGGCAGTTATCCGGCAGTAAGAATACCGGAAGCAACTACGGTTCGAGCAGGCAATTTTCAGACTAGACTCTAGCATAGGGATGGCTTCGCAAGAAATCGTCTCTTCGTTTCGCGTACTCTCTCACCGGTCAGAAAAGCGACAGAGCATGCAGAATGAAGAGGGTTATTTCTTGCCAAGGCATCTCTACTCTAGCAGACACTCCGATTCGTCAAGGATGTGTCTGAGGATTCAACTATCATCGATAAAATGAAGTCCCTTGCAGGTCTACAATCATCTCGGCGGCGTCGTTGGTGACGAGAGGGCCGGCAAGCTGAGAGAGGTTTCAACATTTTTTACGAATTCGAAAATCATGGGCGACTGTCTCTATGGCTGCCTTAGATCAATGCCCACTTCTATCTTTACTTTTCTTGAGAGGGCCGGCAAGTTGAGAGGGGTTAGAAGCGTTCATTTATGTTTCCTAAATTTCCGACTTGACCCGTGAGCTACACGTTGAAACCTCGGGACTTTCCTTGTTCCGTGCCAAGCCCCGCCTCTTCGTCAAGGGGAGGAGCCGAGGGGGCGGGCGGCTTGGCACGGAACTAGGAAAGTGCCGAAACCTCTACTGATAACTCATCGACAAGAATCAATGTCTAGGCCCAGGGATTGCTATCTTTACTTTTGGCATCAGTAGTGGAGTAAAGTAGGACCGAAGAAGGGATTAGGATCCCAGATCTTGCATTAGATCGTTAGAATAATATGGAGTTTCCTTCAGAAGCGCAGCACGTGGCCTTCCGGCTTCGGCGAGATCCTCGTCAGGGCACTCGTCAACAAGAATCTGAAGGCGAAGAAGACCAAGACGAGCAATGCGGACGATGACGATGGTAATCTTTACTCATTATGGAATGACCTTAGGAGACTACGTGGATTGTCGTTCCGTCAGACACAGTTTAGCGAAAGGGGGATTACGTTAGTTACGAGAATCAGAAGTCGAAGAAGTCCAAGACCAGCAATGCGGACGACGATGACGGTATTCTTTAGGATTGACGAAACGAAACGGAATTCGGAATTTTCGAAAAACTAATTCAATTATCTCTAGTTTTCTGGAAAAAGAGTCGAACAATACCCATTCCGAAACTATTCCGAAAAACTTCATTTTCCGACCCGCCAATTTATCGAGCGGTGGTAGTTGAAATAGAGTTGAAAAGGAGTGAAAGACAGTTATGTTTCAGAGGTAGAATAAATATCCCAGAACTTCTCGAAAAGAGTTCCGTCCCCTCAGGTTATAAATGAAAAGGGTCCAATCTTATTCTACCCTTGAAACATAACCAATACGCAGTCATTTCCCACCGATAAAGAACCTCGCATGTCGAACAATGAAGTTTTTCGGAAAAGTATCGGAAAGATCCATTGTTCGACTCGATTTTCCGGAAAACTGGAGATAATTGGATTAGTTTTTCGGAAATTCCGAATTCCGAACGGTCAACCCTAGTATTCTTAACCCAGTTAGGAATGTTCCTGGGTTCAGCCAGAAAAAGGAGTAGAGACGAACGGAATAGATTATGAGTTTCTAAAGACGACAATGAGGGCGTACTCTTTGCTGGATTGGCTTAATTGGGTCCATATCGCTGAAATGAATTTGAACAGAGAGGGGGGGAGATCTTATCCGCTGTGTGAATTTACTAAAGTGTAATGAACGTACTGTGTGAACGATTTCGTCAAACAACTCGGACCTGACTGGGGAAGTAAATGCATATCGGACCCCCTAATATGGATGAATGTTATCGTTCAATAGGCCTTGAAGCTTAAAAAAAAGGATAAATAATAGTAATTGTAATAGTTTTTTGCAGACGGTCCCTGCCCGAGGCAATCCCTTCCCGACTGGGACTGCAACGTGCCCACCTTCCCTGATTACGATGAAGATGGAGCGAAGAAGAGGGGAAAGAGGGGGTAAGGCTTTCCCACTGATATCATCTCATCATATTAGCCTTGAAGCTTGGAAATGTTCTTCGTATTAATCCTACTGTAGATACAAGAAGCTTGATACTCATAATCTCCCAAATATAAAACCATCCAGTGCTCACGACATCACTCAATCTCCTGTCTTTAAAACCTTGCGACCTTGAAGAAATCCAATGAATAAATTCACTATTCCAGTGCTCACGACATCACTCACCGCTTCCCTCGTCTCTCGCACGACTACGAGGGCTCACTCGACCCCTTCGCATACTATGCCGAGATGCTCCAAGTGAATTTACATTTCTTATACACCCTTCATGTTCGAGAAACGATGACTGCTCGACACGTTAGCCTACTATGACCAGATCCTCCAAGATTTGTTATCGGTGACCTTAAGATTCACTACAGTATGTGAAGTTGCATTCCAAGCTCTTGACATCCTACGATTACAGTTGCATTAGAGTTAGAGTCCGGGTCGTCCGCTTACCCTCCGGGAGACATCAACCCTTCCAATTCCAGACCCATCTGTCCAATTCATCAGCATGTGAGGGCACCTTCACTGATCTCAACTCCATCTCGGAAGCGCAGCTGTACGGATTCCTCTCGCTGATGGCTACCAAGTGAGTAGTCCACTTCATCACTGTCGTTAGAGGATAGGATAATGACTGAATCGAACCCGGGGGTTCCGTTATCTTGTTATGTAGCTATAGATTGTTGGATACTGTTCTATTCCATGTCGAGATGAGTGAAAAGTTGTGAAAAAATTATCCGAAAGATGGGAGGCCAAGATTCATTTCTCAGAACGCCCGGTCCCTTCTGTGCGCTGTGCGCGCACATGGCCGAGGAGCTGCACGACCGCCTGATCAAGCCGGTCGAGATGGTTGCAGGGGTGAGTTTTCTAGGTTGGCAATTCTGATAGTGGGGCCCATCTGAGAATGAGGGGAAGGCAAGCTATCAATTCCTTTGTTCGAATAGAGAACGGCATGAT
Organism: Pristionchus maxplancki; assembly: GCA_900490775.1. Lineage (NCBI taxonomy): Eukaryota > Metazoa > Nematoda > Chromadorea > Rhabditida > Neodiplogasteridae > Pristionchus > Pristionchus maxplancki. Next base: position 716,959 of record LS563634.1, read on the forward strand.
AAAGCCTGTGGAAATGGTGGCTGGGGTGAGCTCATCTTTAGCTATCTGTCTACACCACTTATCTCTACGGCCATTGTGTGAACACGAGTGCAAGAAAGTCTCAGATATTTTCATGATTTCTACGAACATTATTGCCTGATCATCCAGGCAAGCAACAACTTTTTGCAAAAGATTGGTGCACAGGCCGGGATTCGAACCCGGAACATAGCTGATCACTTCTCTATCCAGGCCGGTCACGGTGTCGTCACGCACTTCCTCTCGCACATTCCCTCGCCCAAGACGATGTGCTCGGCGATCATGCCCGGTTGTCACAGCAACTACCACGTACTGGGTGAGTTGTTTACGCTAAAAACAATAACACAAAACAACAATAACTAGCAACCTACGGTTGCTACGTTGTTCGCCGGGTGGCGTGCAACGGATAAAATGCACTCGCTTGCGTTGCGCATTGGCATCTTCCCTTGTAAAAAGCTCGTGAGGCCTCGAGCCTTTCACAAGCGCATCGCAGGCTTCGCGTGTTTTGGTGTGCTCTCCCGTGCAAAAATATTAAAGAAATTAGTGAGATAACGCAAAAAAAAACGCAAAAATTAGATTCGTCATATTGCGTAGTGATGATGAAATATATATAAAAATTGAAAGTTTTTATCACGTGGAGTTGTTTGGTGTATTGCACGTGTGATTTGGTTGAGATAGCGCTGAAAACGGCGCGAAATACGAATTTCGTCATATTGCGTAGTGATGATGAAATTCATGTAAAGTATGTATGACAATTTTGATCACGTGAAGTTGTTTGGTAACTCACACGTCCATTTTGGTTGAGTTAGCGCTGAAAAACATGCAAAAAACGGATTATTGCATAGTGATTACGTCATATTGCCTAAGAATGATGAAATTCATGTAAAATCAGAAAGTCCTGCTCGTGACAAGTCTGGTCCATTGCACGAATGATTTGGTTGAGTTAACGCTGGAAACGGCTCGAAAAACGGATTATTGCATAGTGATTACGTCATATTGCGTAAGGATGATGAAATTCATGTAAAATTAAAAGGTCCTGCTCGCGACGAGTCGAATGGTGTATTGCACGTGTGATTTGGTTGAGTTAGCGCTGAATACGGCGCGAAAAACGAACTATTGCATAGGGATGACGTAAGATGACGTAATAATGACGAAATATATTTTGGCTGATTTGATAGAGCTCGCCGAGTGGGTTCGATTGGTACCGGTCCTGGGTCTGTGCGATCATTTTTAGGCGAGTTATGAGCCAAAAACGAAAGTGTGACAGACGGACGTTACATACATACAAACAAACAGACAGACAGACATCCCGACATGTAACTTCTCTTGCAACAATAACACAGCAACTCCTGGGTGGGTTGTTGTTGTTGTTATTTTTTGCCTTTGCCACAGCAACTACCACGTGCTCGATTCGTAACTTATCGTAAACCGTAAAGAACCGTAGAGACGGAAGTTAGAACTATGCCTGTCGATCAATGATCCAGAGATAATAGAACAGGTTTGTTGGATTAAGACGCCACTGGGGTTGCCTCATCTTTGACCAGTAGACTTTCGTCATGATGGAATGGATGAGTGGCTTCTGAGTGTGTCCAGTCTAACAAAAATGACAGCGGAGTGATGTTTCCAGCCACCACTCACACTGAAGCTACGGTGTGCGCCTCCTGCTCCTTCTGCAACATCCTCACCAATATCGTGCAGGTTTGGCGATATTTTCCGTTAAAGGATGGGTGTGGTGGTAGTATGCTTTATTAACTATCAAGGGATGAGAGTAATGAAGAGTTGGGGGCAACATCATAATGAATGCTTTTCCAACATCCTCACCAACATCGTGCAGGTTTCTACGAGTATCTTTATGTTAAGTCTCTGATGTCTGACCTTTGGCCACTTCCGCAGTATCCAGGGTTGTGTGCTTCTCAATGTCCTTTGTGTGTAAATCGTCCCCTGACAACGCTAATCATTGAAAAGGGTTGATTGATCTGTGGTCATTGATTTTCCCTTATGTCCTTCCATGAGTACTGATCTAAGATTATCGTAGTGATCTATCAGTGATCTTACTCTTTCAATCTGACACACTCCCTCTAATCTCGATAAAATGAGAGAGCCAGATGATTTATCCTCCATCCAGCACAAGTTCCTGCTCTCTCGTTTCGTAATGCTCTATCATCAATCAGAGAAGCGAGAGAGCATGGGAAAGTGAGAGAGCCATACGATTATTCGTCATTCCAGCACAAATTCCTGCTCGACCAGCCCTCCATCGACAGTCTCTTCGCTAATCTCGAGAAGTACTTCTTCCGCTTCGCTTGCTCGTGCGTTTTATTTATTTATTTATTTATTTATTTATTCGTTGGAATTCTGACCCGACAGTGTAATAAAATGAATGTTCCACTGTACTCTTCGAACGTAATTCTCGGAAAGATAGTGTCAGTGGATCTAACAATTGTTGCAAATACCTATCTCCTTTGCAGTGAGATTCACAGTAGATCCTCCAAGAGAAAATGCATTCTAGAGCTAACAAATTGAGTAAATTCATTCCAGGGCTGTGCAAAATTTTTACGACTCTCTCATTTTCGCATGCTCTCTCGTCGTCTCTGACCGGCGAGAGTGCGTTGCGAAATGAGAGAGTCGTAAAATTTTGCACAGCCCTGATTCATTCCATCTGTAGTGAGATGTGCTGTCTGGCGGACGACTTCCCTCCGGAGCTCAGGATGGACTACAAGAAGGTAAGGTAAAAAAGGAGGGTGACTCTCTTTTATTGAAAGGCAAAATCGAGCCTGGGAAGCTGAAATTAGGCAGAAAACTGTGAAATGCTGGGCACTTGCGACATGTAGGGATGACTACAAGAAGGCAAACGTTGCTAGCACAATCGATGTGATTTCGTTTGATGGGACTAAGGCTGAGTACTGCACATGCAAAAAGACTACATACAAGTGCGAGCTGCTTCTTTCTTTCAATTGAATATTTATTTCTCATGGTGGCGATGTCACAGGGACAGAGGGGATATAGAGAAGGTTGTTGCTCAATCCTACGTGATCGGGGACATTTTCTCGCTGTGACAGTGGGCAGCTGTTTAAACACAGATGGAAATAGCGAATAAAGAGCGATTCCGTATTGATGATTCGGAGAATGAAAGTCGATTAGTCATAGTTAATTAGCAATTAATTAATTTCAATCTTTATCAAGATTCAGTTGGGTTTCCTGTTGAAAGATGCTTCTTTTCCACAAGTCGGGGTTTCTTCTGCACTTCGAATCCCAGTTTATTCCAATCATCTTGACAATCTCGTCACGCCAGCGAACTTTTGGTCTTCCTCTGGATCTAGCATATTCGAATGGGGTCCAGTTCATAATTTTGAAAGCCCATCGATCGTCCTCAAGATAGGCCAATCTCTTCGCCCAATTCCATTTTCTTTGCATTGCTCTAACTCTGATATCCTCCAAGGGTACCATTTGATGCAACCATTCGTGTGTCCTTCTGTCCATTCTGGTTACTCCGATCATTTTTCGCATCATAGAACGTTGAGTTACAATTAGTAATTGCCTCTCTTTCTTCGTTAAACTCCATACCTCACTTCCGTAGAGGAAAGACGGCTCGACACACATTCTATAGACTCTTGTTTTCAATCCCATTCCCACTCCTCAGCTTGTTAAAAAATCGTGAAACCGATTGAAAGACCGCCATGCGCCACCAATTCTTCGATTGAGTTCTAGTTTCCAGTTTTGGTCGAATGACAAACGTACTCCCAGATAGGTGAAATTGTTCACATAGGCAAGTGGATTCCCATCGATGGATTGCGGGATATGGTTAGAATTACTCATCATGACAGTTTTCTTTTGATTTACGGTCAGACCAACTTGTTTACTTGCTGATCATAATTCACTTATCATCTTCTCTATTTCCGTCGCATCATGGGAAATAATGACCACATCATTAATTAATTAGGCATTATTAATAAGATGATGAATTATCAAATGAAATCCGAATTGCAGTGCCAAGACACGGCCAAGAAGACCTACTACAGACTCGTCGAGGCCGCTAAGGTGCTCCTCAGACCTGAGAGACTCTGCACCCTGGTTCGTTTTGATCGATAGGTTCAAGATAATGTATAATTGTTCAAACACTACACTGTATTTTGTCTGACGTGCTCGATGTTAATTCTCCCGTCTAGAATGCCGGCTTGAACATTCACCATTTTCCCGAGATTCCACATTAAAACGAACGTTCAAAGATCAACCTCCATTCAGGAGCTGGCGATAACTCACAGGGAAATAAGTCTACGATTTCATAAGTCTAAAGCAAGTAGATTTCAGAAGTCTAAGTTTTAGACTTCTAATTCTCCTGCGAATTAGGCTTTGAAAGTCTAATTCTGACCTCCAAAGAGAGATCATAAGGCGAGAACCGAGAGCGTTTACCAACTGTCCCTTAGCTAAGTGGTTAGGGTTCCCATCACACGGTCGAAGGTCGTGGGTTCTATTCCCGCCTCCCTCTACAATCTTTTGCCTCCATCTAGTATTTAGACTTATAAGTCTAATAACTCTAACAGTTAGACTTTGAAGTGGAGTGTCTCCCCAGACCTCTTTGAAAGTCTACAGATAAGTCTAAAATCGTAGACTTATTTCCCTGTGAGAACACCTGACTTGATAAAGACTGATTGATTGATTCAGGAACTTGGCTGGTGCGAGCTGAACGAGTCGCCCAACCTGCTGCACTGCCTGAGGGAAATCTGCGAGGAGTGTGAGTTTTATCTTTGATCTCTCTAGATTGATCTTTGATCCCTATCTTGCATTCGTTGTAGATCGTCGTATGCCAACTGTTGACAACTCTCTGATTATCTATTTCCAGCCGCCGGTGATCAGCCCTTCTCTCAGTGGGTTTGCACGCAGATTCCCGACCGACCTGCTGATGCGGATAAGTTCCTCAACGTCCATAAAACTAAGGTGAGAATTCATCATTTGTGTGTAAATTTGTACAATCTCGAACCCTTGAGTTAGCAGGTGTTGATAGTGCAAGACAGCGAACGATTGTGTATGTTTCTTCTAACAGCATTCTTCATTTTCAGCCATCTTTTAACAATCGGAGATTCATCCTGGCCTTTGACTCGCATTCAGATAAATGATGCGAAAAAATGTCTCTAAAAATCAGGAGATGATTCCCTGACATCAATGTTGTAGACGGATAGGCATAGTTTCGAGTGACGGCACGCTTTGATCTCTCGTCACTGACCATTTTGTTGTAGTAATACCGCTACAATCTACAATCTCACAGTATCCTAGCGAGTTGATCTTTGAGAGTGAGCTATTCTGAGGGGTTCTTATCCTTATCCCCCCTCAATACAGTACCCCGTTGATCTTTGTTACAGTATCCCTCAATACAGAGTCCCCGTACTCAATACAGTAACTAGTTGATCTTTGAGGGTGAGCTATTCTGAGGGTTCTTATCACAATGTGTGTAGTGCTACTGGCCATCTTTCTTCTGTAGATCAAACAACTCTGAACAATCACTGACAAGAGATCGATCAGAACAGCGCAAATTTTGTTCTATATTACTCCAATTCGCCCTCGCTCTTTCTGACTAGCGAGAGATCACGCAAAATGGAGAGAGTGGGACCCCCAAATCGTCTAATTCATTCATGCTCAGGTCTACAAGGACAAGCAACCGCATCACACCGAGTTCGAGGAGAAGATGAGGAAGAAGAGGGAGGCCGGCGAGCTATAATTCCTCTTAGAATTGCCTACAATTTTCGAAAATCGAGCCACCGTCTCTCCATTTTGCACGCTCTCTCGTCGCTTTCACGAGTCAGTGTGTAGAATGGAGCGACGCCGTGGTTCGACCTCTACTCTTTTTATTGGGTTGTCAGAGTTTCTTCCCTCTTCATTCTGTCAGCCCTTCTTCCATCCATGTCCATTTTCACTAGAGTTTCATTATTTATGCCTCGCTCGATAATAAATATTTCCCGATATCGACACTGTTTTGGAATGCCGAGGTTGAACTCCCGCGAGTATTTGCATTGATATCTTGTTCCTGAGTGACGTGTTTTGACAGTGTTCTCTGTTTCAATCCATGGTGTCTCATCCAGAGTTGAAATACCAAATACAGGGTCATTCTAAAACACATGGTTTGTTGAAAATTCGTGGTTTTACGGTTCTACTGTGGTCTCATCCCATCTGACCGGCTCGAAGGAACCTTTGAATGTTCCCTATTCTCTCAGGAATACTGGAAGTGAAATCCGACCCCATCCAGTTTATGGGGAGAATTGCCGGGAATTGGGATGCATTTCCTCGCTCAAACCGAGGAATTGTTCTCATGTTCTTCATTCGCCATCTATACCAACACAGCGTTTGAGCTCGCAAATCGGCTTTGTTCTCGAGATAGTAGGTTCATTTCTGTGGATTGAAGTGCACAAATAGTGTGATTTTGTGCGAGCGAATCAATTATTAATGCTGTATTGCTGGTTAGAGAAAGCGAGAGACTACGGGAGGGGAAGAGCCGTGCTCCACTACACTTTCTATCAGATGCTTTCGCGTGCAGGGCGTAGTATGCACAGGGTTCTCCAATCGTCGATTCGCCAGTCTACTAACCTACTCCTACTCCTTACAGTCAGTGCACACAAACAGCGCAAACAGATTTCCTAGCACCATCCGTCCCCCCTGTTTGCACAAGATTCACACAGTTTATGTGGGGGAAAGTGACGGGAATGAGGACACCGAAAGTGCGTCAGTGCATTGATAATAGGGCGCAATGAGCAGTGACAGCAAAGGCAGCATTTTCGAAAATGCTGTCCGGGGGCCAGCTAACGGAACAATGGCATGGCCCTGTGTCTCTCTTCATGTGTCGGACAGGCGAGAGCGCCAGACGGCTAGAGTGCGCCGGGCGAGAGAGCGTGGCAAGCGGAGAGAGCGCACAGAAAGTCTCTGCCCCCCTCGACTCGGCCGAATAGCGAGTTAGACCAAGCTCGTCTCTCGTTCTTTTACGCGTTTCTCCCGCTGCCCGTTGGTGCTCTAATCCGCACGAAGTGTGTTCCCGGCGCGATTATCGATTGATCCCCGCCGAAGATCGCGCAAACGCCATTTCCGCCTTGCTTTGTCGCGCCACTGTCGGGGTTTGTCGTTATTTTGCCTGTTCCCGCTGCTTTTCTAGCCGGAAACTCGACAAATCGCCTGCCATAACCGACAAATAGAGTCTCCTGGCGTCTATCGATACAGTTACGTGGCCGAGTTTGCGTTCTGATAAGAAACGAGGGCCGTTTCACTCGCCTTTTGGCGCGCACACGTTTTAGTGAAAGTGTGGCGAGCTTTGTTTAGAGAGGTGAAGGTCCGTAATCGGGGTGAATATCGCTGTGAGGGCGCGCGCTTGCGGCTTATCGGGAGTTATCAGGTCGGAGTGAGAGAATAGTTGAGTGATAGCTCGAGCGCTGTGAGTCTGACAAGTTTTTTCGGCGAAACGCGAAGTTCCCCGGCTTTCCCCCACTGCTCAACGCGTCAATGGTGATTATTTTGTCGTTCTCGGTTCTCGCTCGTGGGTAAAATCATCTTGTTTTCATTACTTCTATCGGCAAAGGTTATCCCCCGACAATCGTTAGAGGCGATGACTAACATCGACGATGATTAAGGACGGTTTCGATTTTCTTGGCATTGTGCAACCTTTCTTTGTCTTCCGTGCTGCCCTGTGAAATGCTGTCGAAACTCCCGCCCACGGATTCACTCGCCGCGGGGTTTAGTGGCCTAAGTTCGAGTCTTGTCAGCTGTCTAACGGTGATTCACCCTCATTTCACGATTTTAAGCACGATTTCAAGCCCTATTGTATTGATTTTTAATTACCTTTTTGCAGTTTTGCATGTGTCAGCCGAGCGGGAAGGCTGGAAAGGTGAAGAAGTCCCGATCATCGCAGCGAACGACGATAGAGAATGCGGAGGAGGACGCCGATAGGAGTGGTGAGTGGCTTTAATTAGTTAATTAAGTATTCTAATTAATTAAAACATCTAATTAGTCTGATATCAATCAAGTAGTTTGTTCTTGGAAAGACACAAGAGGAGAAGCCATAGTTCCATGTTCATAGGGAAAATCTCGTTTGGCGGTTTTGATCCTAATGCTGGTCGAGTGCCAATTGTGTCCGAGCTGCCTCTCGAAATGGATGATTCAGCATAGATTTTTCCATTATCAAAAAGATAAATCTTCAATTATTAGTCAGCCGTTTACTCGGAAAAGCGTGAATGTCGATGAGTCAGTGCCTGAGAAATGATTAATATTATTAAAATACAGTTATAGGCGCCCCGCCAGCATGCATGAGTGGGCCGGGATGGCACGCGAGAGGAGATAAACTACCCGAGGAGAAGCGAGTGCCCTTCAATCGACCCAGCGCACGACAGGTAATTATTAATTAGTATCAATATCTAGATTGATTCATTTATTTATCTTTTTTCATTCCAATTACTGTAGGAATACCCTTTCGGAATACCATCATGCTGCATGATTCACGCACCTTCGTCACTGCATGATATTTAAATTCGAAAGGCTCTTTTTCATTAGGGAGCAGTCGACATTTACAATGATCGATGATGAAAAAGGCCAGACAAGGAGAAAAAGCGTGGGACATGTTCTACAAATCCAATTTATTGCGTGAGAAAGAAACGTGTTTGAGCGAATTTTCCCCTGAGATTCATGTGCGCTGTTTCTTCTCATTCCCTGACTGGCACCTCTCATCCGCTGATTTTCATGTTGCGCCCCGCGCCTTATCAGTGTTGAAACGCCATCAATGCGGGGGGAACAAAAGCGCCCAGAGTGAGGTGTTAACCATGCGAGATAGTGATAACCATGCGTATTGATCAGAATTGATTGGGCCGCAATCGTGCCCGATTTCGCAAGTGACCTTGCGAATAATTCAACAGTTGGTGACCACAGGTATTCCCTAGCAGCAGTGGCTCTGCTGAGACAATTGAGGGACTGAGGATGACTAAGAGAGTCTGTGTCTCTCCGGTTTGCTTGCTATTTCGTTTCGCATGACCAGCTAGAGATCATGGAAAAGAGATGAGGAAAGAGCAGAGTTGCCATAGCAGGATGTAGTCTGTGAGGATGGGACAAGATTGTGCGAAAGGGTTTGTGCTGACCCTTCAATGACTAGGGCTGGTCTCGTGTGTATGAAGTCGAGTGATCTGAAAGGAGGTAGAGAGATGAGGAAGATGACTTGAGTTGCCATGGAGGATCGTAGCTTGACGTAGTGGATTGGGACAAAATGTGAGTCTGTGTGCTGACCCTGTGGGGAGAATTACTCTAAAGGGACTGGAGAGGATGACTGGGTTACCATAGAGAACAGTAGCGGAGGATGGCACAAGATTTCACGGATTGTGCTGGTCCTGTAGGGACTACGATGGGTTTCTAAATGAAGAAATTAGGGAATGACTTGAGTTGCCATGGAGGATAGTAGCCGAAGGATGAGGCATGGTGTGCTAACCCTGTAGGGAGCTACGATCGGGAGAATGTGTAATGAATGTGCAACGAGTGTGGAGGGGAGAGGTGGAAAAAGTGGGAAGTTGGGACGGAAATCGGGATCCGATAATCGAGAGAGTAATTGAGAAAAAAATCAGCGAAGGAGTAGTTGCAACCAGAGGTCGAATACCCATGTCATCAAAGCATTGTAAAGTGGTCTGCTTTTCAAATTTATAAGTCTCCACCCTCAAAAAGTGGTGTGCTTTTCGAAAAATCCTATTCTCTCCCTTTAAAAGTGGTCTGCTTTTAAAAAAATTTCTCTTCTCAACCTTCAAAAGGAGGTATGCTTGTGTTATTTTTGACACATCATTCGAACCCTGGTTGCAACTCCAAAGCAAGACTGTCAAAAATGAGATATTACACAATTTTCAATTGGCGTATCGGCGTTTCGAGTGGTGCTTATCGTTTGCTTCCTGTTTGTTGTACTAATGGGATGATGATAGGCGTTAGAAAATATAAATTCTCATATGATATGCGTATTGAAGGTGTCAGACTCATTGGCGCACTTCAGGTGTACGATGCGCTGCCCTTCGTGCGACGCTACTTCATGTACTGGGTGCGGCACACGGGCAAGAAGGAGAAGCTGTTCATCAACACCTTCCAGCCGCTGCAGCACAAGCCGTACTATGGTGAGTGGATAAACATTGGCGCATTTGAGGTGTCTGATGAGCAGAATAAAGGATTCATTGGCGTATTTGAGGCGTATGATATCATGATGGGTAAAATAGCGCGGTGAAATAAATAGGACTAGTTGAGGCAATTCCTGCCAACGGCTGTTGCCATCTCACCATCATGTATGAAAAAGTGCGGGAAACAGGGAAGTTCAAGACCCTTTGTAAGAAATTAGCGCCACGTTGTTTGGGGTTTCACTTGGTAATCATTTCCATTGCTCTTGACGCTGTCTAATGTCGATGGCATTCCCTGTGGAAAAATAATTGTTTGAGATTCATTCATGAAAGGTAGTTTTTTCTTGTAGTAACGCACATGTAAATTTCTCGTTGCACGGGTTTTATGAAAGCCGAAGGGAATCCGAGACCATGATTGTTGTTCGTCGTTTATGGAATAATAAACCTTTTCAGGCGTCCCCTGTGGCGGCATCGGGTCGGGCTCGATCGGGCGCGACTTCCGCGGCGGTTTCTGCAAATTCGGCCTGCGACCGGGCCTGATAGAGCACAAAGTGAACGTCGTGCCGGTGAGTGGGAAACGTCGCCCTGTCGAAATTGCGACTAGAGATGGAAAAGTGGGATACTTCGCCCTAAACCACATTTGCAGTCGGACCAGTTCATCCTCTCAGTGCGACGACCCGGCGAGGCGGAGGCGTGCTACCAGAAGGTGAACGGTTTCACTCGATCCTTGTATTCGGGCACCTAGAATCTATTCCGATAACACGAATGACTGTATGCAAAAGTTAAGATATTTATTACTAATTGAAGTATTTGTGTTTCAGTCGGTGGTTAAGATTGGGTACCAATATCCTTTTTCAATATGGCGATCGTGCATGTGACAAAGATTCGATATTTTGTGCACCAGAAGGTGAGCTGTTTCAGTCGGTGGTTATGATCGGGTGGAGAGATGCTTTTTTGATAGTCCAAATAGTTGGAATGCGAAAATCAATATTTTTACAACCAGAAGCTATGGGGTTTCTCTTGGTGGTTATCTCTAAGTTTTTTTTTAAAGTTATTCCGATTAGACGGAGGGGACTGTCGTAACAATTGAAAGTATAAATTTCAAGAATTCTCATAATCGATAATTGATAAATCAATAATCATAATCTATAACAGGTGCTGTGCGCGGCGGACGTTGATCGGAGCGCCGGCCAGCTGTCCGCCTGGGACTTCGACTTCCCCGAGACAGATATTGCGTTCAGGTTGGTGAGGAGTGGCCTTGGATTAGGAGGAAGAGGCTTTAGGAAAAGGGCGCGTGCTAGACGCGACGGGTTAGAAAAGCGTTTACTTTGCGACCGTTCCTTACATTGCGATATATTCTAGGGCATCAAAGATAAGTATCGACTGTAACCACAATTCATCTAGTACCAATGGAATCTGATTTATCGGTCATCCAGAGATACTGTAGTATTGTCGGGAGTTGATTAATTACTTTTTTTTTGATTTTAGCACATTGTTGATTTTACAGAGGTCTGTACCCGCGCTCGTGGACGTGCTACTACATCGCGGAGCTGGCTCTGGTGGTGGTGCTGCGGCAGATCTCGCCCGTCATACCGCACAACTACAAGGTACGGTAGGCACACACGATGGTGGGCGATCGAGGATTGACTGTTCTTCAAAATTTACGAAAACAGCTTGATTTACGATAGAGACACGAGGACGGGCCACCGAGAACTGATTTTTTTCCTTTGCAATGTGGTTGGGAGTACGGTAGTGACACGAAGAACGGCAATCGATGACTAACTTTTTAATCAACCTAAAATTCAAATTCCAGGACTCCTCCCTGCCGGCCACCGTGTTCGTCGTCGATGTAGAGAATAGGAGCGGCGAGGACTATGAGGTTGGTGTGCTTGCGTCCGATAGATTCCGTCTATTGGAACAGTAACGCGCTGATGGCTTCCTAGTGAGCCTGAAGCACGAATATTCGGTTGATATGTTGGTGCTTGATTGCAATGAGATGGTTTCGAGTTCATTGGAAATGCGAATCGGTCTCGGACTTGTGCCAGTGCTGAAGCGCAGAGGTGTTTTATTGGAACAGCGTGATTCGAGAATATTGGAATTGAGAGGCAGTAATGCTAATGTAATAGTGGTGAAACTCAAATTTTATAAAAAAAATGAATTTTGTATCTTATTATTGGAATTGAGAGGCAGTGGTGCTAATGTAATAGTGGTAAAACTCAAGTTTCCGACGAAACTTTTGAATTTCGGCGTATAATCCCCATTTTATGCAGGTCTCGATTGCGTTCACGTTCCGCAACGGGACGGGCTACTACCGCTGGGAGGCGGACGCGGACTGCGCGTCCAAGGAGTTCCAGTACAACGCGGACGAGGAGGGCGCCGGAGGTAAGGAGGGGGGGGGGAGATTCGAGTTATTTCAAAACCCAGGAGATTTGAGATCCTCGATTTTATGATATTGCCTAGGATGGGCGCTTGGTAATGAAACGATTGCCCCCTCTATCAATAAATATTATATCTTCGCCTATCTTTCTATCCTTGCAATCTGAACAGTGAAATTTAGAGAGTAATCCATTATAATGCCCTCATTGTCACTATAAATAGCCGTCTGGCCGTCTAGCGAGATTGTATATGAAGTGAGGAAAAATAAAAGCTATCCTTGCAGTCCACGGCATCACGCTGGAGCACAACATCGACCGCATGCGGTGCACGTACGCCCTGGGACTGAAGACGAGCGAGGTGAGGAGTTTTATCCATACTTTCGTAGAATGGTGATTCGCGGTTAGTCGATGGATAGATCTAGCAATGCTGTAGTGCTTACTCAGTCAATCGTAGACTGTGATCAGACAATTAGAAAATAACGTACACGCACGCGCTGGAACTGAAGACGAGCGAGGTGAGATATAACCAAGCTCTAAGAGGTGTATCGCGAGAAAATGTAGCAATAATGGCCCCTTTGGGAACAACTTGCAAAAAGTTCAACGGATTCTAGCCAAACTATAGTATGTCAATACCCTAAGAACAAGTTTTCGATAAATATAGGTCATTTGTCCCAGAACCGGCTTTTAGGAAATTTCCGGCTCTGGAGCCGGCTATGTCATATCTCAGCTCTCCGATGTGCTAGAGACCCGTTCTCTGTCTCAAAAAATCCGGAAAAATCTGGCGAACAATTCTTCTGTTGACACCAAGACAGTAGGTCAACAGGCAAAAAAGTTAAATTTGAAAATATGATTTTTTGATCATTTAAAAAATGATGGCACCATTTAGAAATGAACTTGCAGGGAATTTTATTGCAGTTTATGAAAGAACCTATCCAGTACTATAATACAAAAATTTAAAAAGGGGACTTTTATCGTCCTTTCGACTATGATTTTTGGGCTCGAAAGTGAAAAATCGCGTTTTTCGCCCAAAATGGAAGTCCAATATCTAAGCTGGAAAGCTCTGTTTGACCTATATTTTGCAAAATAATGCATCAACTAGTACTGCTACACCTCCTAGCAAAAAGTTATTACGATAGGAATCGATTTCTCCAAAGTCACTTTTTTGACCATGACCCGGGGTTCATGCATGAACCCGGGGTCATGAAAAATGAACCCAAAAATTCATATTGAATTTTTTCCTAGTGATATGAAGAAATGTATACTTCAGTGGCCCAGTGACACGCAGGGAGTCGAAAATTGGTCAAAAAAATTTTTGGTCCTTTGGCACTAAGGAGGCATGAACCCCGGGTCATGGTCAAAAAAGTGACTTTGGAGAAATCGATTCCTATCGTTATAACTTTTTGCTAGGAGGCGTAGCACTACTAGTTGATGCATTATTTTGCAAAATATAGGTCAAAAAGAGCTTTCCAGCTTAGATATTGGACTTCCATTTTGGGCGAAAAACGCGATTTTTCACATTCGAACCCAAAAATCATAGTCGAAAGGACGATAAAAGTCCCCTTTTTAAATTTTTGTATTATAGTACTGGATAGGTTCTTTCATAAACTGCAATAAAATTCCCTGCAAGTTCATTTCTAAATGGTGCCATCATTTTTTAAATGATCAAAAAATCATATTTTCAAATTTACCTTTTTTGCCTGTTGACCTACTGTCTTGGTGTCAACAGAAGAATTGTTCGCCAGATTTTTCCGGATTTTTTGAGACAGAGAACGGGTCTCTAGCACATCGGAGAGCTGAGATATGACATAGCCGGCTCCAGAGCCGGAAATTTCCTAAAAGCCGGTTCTGGGACAAATAACCTATATTTTTCGAAAACTTGTTCTTAGGGTATTGACATACTATAGTTTGGCTAGAATCCGTTGAACTTTTTGCAAGTTGTTCCTGGACTGCTTCGTTTTCTCGTGATTCGCCTGCTAAGAATTGGTAAACAGGCGAACAGTGGTTACTCGGGTTCTAGTTCTATCAAACTACGGCTGCTAGTCAGTGGTTCAAACGAATCAGGATCTCGCAATCAACGTCGAGGGTTACGTCAGTTTTCCCTGAATATATTCTCCATTCCCATTGTTGATTCCTAATCCGTCGCACATCCCACTCGCCTCGCTCGTCTACAATCCCAGGGCGTACGTGCACCACTAGTTATTTATTGAACCACAGACGAGGATGAAACTGATGTAAAGTGGGAAGGCGATTTGTGGATACTTGGTGTTTATTAGTATCAGTGCTTTGGTGCTCAAATAATATTTCGAAGAGAATCAGATCACGAACAAATAATAATATGACTCGATCCCCCGCAGTAGAAATGGCAATTAATAAGTAACCAATTAGCTAATTAGAGAGCCAGAGTCTCAGTCAGACCATTACTCGCCTCTACTCCTAGAACCCGAGAATCTGCGTATATTCGAGATTCACCATTGATGAGTCATCCATTGCAGAACCCGCTGGACCACGCGTCGATCTGCCGCTCCTTCCAGCCATCCGGCAGTGGAGGAGGAGTATGGAAGCACCTGAGGGAGACGGGCGATCTGCCGGACCATGGTGAGAATACTGTGGGTACGGTAGGTACCGTAGATACGACGTCGAATGTTGGTACGGTAGTTACGGTAGTATTGATCGATTTTCGAAGAAAATCAATAATACCCTCTCCCCTACAGCCGACGATGCGAGCACGGCCGAGCAGGCGGTCGGCATCTGCGTGCGCACTACGGTAGCCGCCGGCGAGAGGAGGTACAGTGGTCTCGATCGATAAATGTTTTTTTGCCAACTGAAAATTGCTGAATCGTAATCAGCATTACATTAGTTGTGAGATAGCGAATTCGAGTTGCAAGGGTTCTTCTTCTCCCTTCTATTGGGGTGCACAGCCAGTAATAATGATTTTGCATTTCGATTAAAATAAATAACGTTAATTAACTAATTAATTTACTAAGTAGCTAATTAATAAATTACCAATTGCAGGGAGTCCGCGGCGGAGATGGCGCTCGTCTGGCACATGCCCGTGGTGAAGTTCGGCAATGGCGAGAGGACGTACCGGAGGAGGTGAGAGGCCGCTGCTATTGTTAGGGCGCGTGTTAGGTGCGGCGGGTTAGATAGAGTGGGGAGACGACGTGCAAGAGGAAGTTTGTGGTTGGACTAGGTGGATTGGCGGCTCGATAGATTCATATTGCTATTGGCTCTGTCCTTCTGCAATTTTACCTTTGTTACTTGTAACACTTTTAAATATATTCTAAAAAAACATTTATAAATTCATGTTCAGGCAAGCTAAATTTGCGTTTAGAAATATATCTACATATAGTCGCTGAGGCAGTTCTGTTTCGATTTATTCTTGGCTTCGGGGGTTCTTAAAAATATTCTATTGTTGTTCTCAATCGGTGGATTTGTGTATCGAGAGATAGAGATAGTCACTGGTTCGGTCATGTGCCGATGGGTATTCTGCCTGGTATGCATGCAAAAAAATAATTATTGCGCTCGGTGACTTTGCGTCACGACAGATATTCATAGTCATCGGTGGAATGCTGTGCTGATGTGCTCTGGGCTTTCTATCGTTAATAGGCACTAAATATTGATTTTTGAATGTTCTAATAAGTTAATATATTCCCAGGTACACCCGATACTTCGACGAGCGTGAGGAGAGCGCCCGTGCACTGTGTGCGTACGCCCTCAGGGAGAGGGGAAGATGGGAGGCGGAGATTGAGGAGTGGCAGCGACCGGTGAGATTGGGATTCAGTTTGATGTTATAGAGACAATACATTTGAAGTATTTGATCGTTCCATCGTTTCCTGTTGTAAAACATCATACTGAAATATTTGGGGATGACAGTTGAGAGTGATAGGTTCCAAGTTGAGTTATTCAAATAGGGGACATTGACAAAATGAAGGGCGAACTTGAATGAGTTTCGGATATAATGAAAACATTCCAACAGGCTTTATATCACAATTTATCGATTCTTAGACTGATTTGGTGAAGGGGGTGAGGGTTTAAATAGGGAAGTTGGACGGGCATTGCATAAAATAAGGGGGATGCAAAAGGGTGTGGGGAGAGGGAATGGGAAATGGGATTAGAGAGGATTGGGGAATAAGGGCAGGGAATCTTCTTACATTTAAATATCTTCTTTCTTCTTAAACAGCAACGATCCCTATAATATCTACAAAGGCCCTATCTATTACAAACTAGGCAGTATGACGGAATCTGAAGAATAAGAAAACATCTGCAAGGTGCATGAAATCGGAAGTACTAGGAACCAGTGGGATTTGTGATATTGGAGTACTTGTCAGGGCGCAGTAGAAGTTGTAGTCAGTGCCACGTGAAGCGAGATTATAAAATATAAATTTAAATTTAAAATTTTTAATTTACAAATTATAATTGCAGGTACTCGAGCACGCGCACCTCCCACTGTGGTACAAGAGCGCGCTCTTCAACGAGCTGTACTTCATCACCGATGGTGGGTTCGGGTTTCACGGTTCACCTGAGGTGTTTGCAAAAAACACTGATTTATTGGCGATTCGTTTACAATTAACATTAGCTCTTGAAAATATTTCATCGCCGGTGGTGGGTTCAGGGTTTCAGTGAGGGATGATATTCGGCTAGAATTGGAAAGGTTGGTACATCCGGAGAGGCAATTGGACAAAAAAATTAACTACATTTTAATGCGCGCTCCTCCGCTATTCGAAAATCTCAGTACGGATGGTGCGTTGGGGTTTCGTGAAATCTACATCCTTGGGCCGATTCTGGCTATTTTAATTTTTAGAGAAAATACGCTTTGGAAAAAATACTTTGTGATGAACATGGATGCTGGGTTGGGGTGGTTTCATGATTGAGGTATTTATCTATACCAGAATAATTTTCAATATTCTTTCCAGGCGGTTCGATCTGGTTCGAGTGGGACGAGGAGTGGATCAAGCGGGAGCCGCACCTCTCCGAGTACGCGAGGAATGTGATGAGGGAGCATGGGAGATTTGGATATTTGGAGTGTGAGTTTTAGTTAATTAACTAATTAATTAATTAATTAATTAGGATTAATTATTTGAATTAATGGGCTGGTATTGATGAGTAGCGAATTGTGATGAGGGAACACGAGCGATTCGGATACCTGGAGTGTGAGTAATCGATTGATCTGGATCGGTCATTGATTGATTATGAATTAAGTGAGCTCGGGAGCTGATAAGGCTTTTTTTCTAGTATTGATAATCTTTTACTGCGTTCACACAGCAAAAAAAAATTGAGCTTGTGCCATAAATTTTCGATCGCTGCATACCTGTAGGTTTCACGTTTCGCATTTTAATGGGCTGCGAGGCGTGCGGTATTGCAACAATGCCAAAGCGAAATCTGAGGGAAAACCCAGCACATGCATTCGGACGTGCTGTTTTTCCCTTCGCAATTGTGAACACAATAGATGATTGGTGTTTCTTGGATTAGTCACCTGCCAAAGCGGATATGGCGTATAATGAAAACACCGATAGCCGTAATTGTAATCACAAAATAATAAAAACTTGACCCCCGCTGATTTGACGTTTCGCAACTGGGTTACATGTGCATCTCTACTTGGAGAAACGGTGCTCTAGATACCTTGATTACGCCCAATCTTGTTTTGGATGTTGAGTTATTAATCTATCAATCTTTGCAGCCTGGGAGTACCGGATGGTGAACACGTACGACGTCCACTTCTACGCCTCCTTCGCCCTCGCGCATCTGTGGCCACAACTGGAGATCAGCGTGCAGGCGGAATTTAGTGAGTATTGGAATTCAGAAAGCGAATGAGTCATGGTTGCATGATCAATGTTTCAGCGGATCTAGAACATTCTGCGTAGGTGTTCCGTTTGTTCTTGTTGACGCATTTGGCTCAAAATATAGGCAATATAAAATATTTGGTTCAATATATTCAAAAAAATATCTCTCGACTATTGCAGCCGACCAAGTGGAGCACGTGGACGAGGTGGTCGTGCGCTTCCACATGGAGGGCGATCGGGCGCCGCAGAAGACGCGGACGAGAGTGCCCCACGATCTGGGCAATCCCGGTGAGTTGGTGATCTTTATAGTTTAGTAGTCTGATCGCAAGATCCGTAGTTTGATCTCTGTAGTCGATCAGCGATTTCGCATTGTAATTAAGTGTGTAGTTAGCGATAGACTGCCCCATGAGGCAATCCCGGTGAGTGCGGGGTTTCGATATTGGGATATATCGAGAATAGGGTGCTCTTAGCAATTCTGTGGCTGCTGGCGGGAGGAAAATGTTTTGAAAAGAATATTCCAATAGTTTTCAACGTCCTGGGCAATCCCGGTGAGTGCGGGGTTTCAATGTTGTGGTATATTTCTCATTCTGAGGACTTTCTAGTTAGTCGTAGATACCGGATCAGGAAAAAAATACACCGAATCTAGGAAATCCCGGTGAGTTGGGGGTTCAATTGTTGAATTATTTCGATATTAGATGACGCGTTGTAATCAAGTGTGGATTGACGTTGAAAGGTTACTAATTACACAAATAGTGTGGATCAAATGAAGGGAAAAGGGTATAGTGAACGAGACCGTGCCCCACGACCAGGCAATCCTGGTGAGCAGGGGTTTCGATTTTGAGTCATATGCCTACCGTAGAACTCTACACAGTAAAGGTTAGATGAAATGAGTTTGCGAGAAAATGAATGAAGGACTGGTGTTTCACAGTGGGGATATAGCTTTGTCATTTTAATTTAATTCAGTGCAGGGTCTTTTGGTATTCTGAAAATATTAATGAGGGTCTTTCGAATATACATCTTTGATCTGGGGTTTTTTTCTTCTTTGCTCTTCAGCCGCCGATCAGTGGCTGCTCACCAAAGCGAAAAGAATAGAAACAATTATGGGGGGAGGGGAATGAATTTGTGTTTCAATGTTGGGATAAAGCCCCGTTCTTCACTAGTTTTTTCAATTCTTTCGTGGAATTCGGTTCTCAATCAATATCCCCTTTCCAGCCGCCGACCCGTGGCTGCTCACGAACGCGTACGTGATGCACGACACGGGCAAGTGGAAGGACCTCAATCTCAAGGTGGGGGAGTTTGTAGTTTGATCTTTGATCTTTGTAGGCTGTAATTTGTACTCTGTATCCTGCCTGAAGCAGCTCAAGGTGCGTAGTGTCGATCGCACAATACAATCTCAATTCCAATGTTTGTGGAAATTCAAACAACCATTTTGTCATTATTGATACTTACTCACATTGTGATTGGCCGTCCTGGGAAAGCCTTCATATTCACTCTCACTGGGAACGCATTTCCACCTAGTCGAGCATTGTTAAAATGAAATGTGCGGTTTGGGCCGAAATTGGATTTATTGCTGATCAACAAACCAATCGGCACTTCTTGTCATTCAACAAATCAATCAATAAATAAATCGATAAATCAATATTCCAGTTCGTGCTGACCTCCTGGCGCGACTACGTGTGTATCGTCAAGCGGGAGAGGGCCTTCCTCGAGCACGTCTACCCGGCTGTGAAGGTACGGTAGAAGAAGAGGGGAGGGGTACGGTAGGGAGGTATCGAGGAGTGATTGTATTGTCAGTGCTAGATAGTAAGGAGTTATTTGTATATGCAAGATACAAAGACACCAGTGCCACTCCACGGAGTGCCATATTTTTAAGGCTGTGATGCACAAATGAACCTTGAATTTTCGGAAAATTATTCACGAGAATGGCATCAGAGCTTCGGCTGCTAGATTAAAAATCATGTGTGATCGATAACTGATCTAACTGATTCCATTTCCAGTCCCTGATCTCGCAAGGACTGACGACGTGGGACACGGACGGCGACGGAATGATAGAGAACTTCGGAAAGGCCGATCAGACTTACGACGCGTGGCAAATGGAGGGAGTGAGGTGAGGATGATGATGGATGTTGTTTTTTCTTCGATTTCGCGGGAGAAGACTATTGATTCTTTCAAATAATAGTTTGGTTGTATTACGCGTGAAGCAGAGGAGCTACAGGAAAATGTTTTTTTGATGAAACCTGCTTGAATACGCAATGCGGTTTTCTGTCGCACAACTGAATCTTAGAGTCGGGTGTTTTTGAAAATCGTTGCAGGTGTGAATTCCGCCGGAAACAAATAACCTCTCTTATTTTTCCAGTGCGTACTGCGGCTCGCTGTGGCTGGCTGCCCTGCGTGTGGCCGTCGAGTTGGCGAGGGAGATGGGAGATGAGGAGAAGGCAGAGGAGTGGGATGAGACGTTGCAGGTGGGTTAAAAATAAGAACGAGAAGGAATTGGAATCTCCAAGAAACATGACAAGTTAAATCGGCCACATAGCCTGAATCTACCGGGACTATACTCGAATCTTGCTTGACAGCTAACCAATCGAAACTAGACTCTAGTCTCGATTCATTACAGAGAGCGAAGAAGGTGTTCATCGACAAGCTGTGGACGGGCGAGTACTTCCGCTTCTGCGAGCGGTGAGTCAGGGCTGAATTATAGGAGCATTAGCTGACCAGATTCGCGGTGCAGATCAGTGATGAGTGCCCTTCCCCAACTTTAGGATTTGCGCGGGTTCTGCGGCTTGCATCCACTCTGGTAAAGTCACTTTTCGCGGGTTCGACTCTACAGAAATGGTTCCCGCTCGCGCGGGTGCAGCCTAACATTGGGGGAAATCGCTCATCACTGGTGCAGATAGGTATAGGCAATGCACCATTGATTCGTTTTTGACGTCTACCAGGGGTGCTGATGTGTTTTGTTGTATCTACTGAAGTGCCAATGGAATCGTAATCTCTCGGAAGCGTTGTACTTGCATTGAGCTTGAAGCAGAGATGGACTGGGTTAAGGAAGATCTCTTTGCAGCTCGCGCAGTCGCGATTCGGTCATGGCGGACCAGCTGTGCGGCATCTGGTTCCTGCAGTCGGTCAGTCCGGAGATGGCCGAGGAGGTGATTAATTAATTAATTAATTGGTTAATTACCTAGGTAATAGAGTATAGGCAGATTGAGATGTTTTAGTTTTGAGTCCAGTCAAAAAAGGAAGAGATCAAAGTCCCCGGAGAATTGTCGAATGTGATGCAGTGATGAAGCGCAAACGTAACTAGAGTGAACGCTAGAATCAACATTTTTGAGATTGCGATGCGAACAATAATCGATTGCTTTTTAGCTCCTCCCGCTCGGCCACGTGCAGTCGGCGCTGTCGAAGATATTCGAGCTGAACGTGCAGCGATTCGCTGGCGGAAGGATGGGCGCCGTGAATGGAATGCGGCCAGATGGGAAGATAGACAGGGCGTATATTCAGGTTGGTTATTCGATACTGGATTATATTCATGGTGAGTGGTAAGTTAGGTAGACTAGAAGCAATAAGAGGCAAGAAAGACAGGGTGTTCATTCAGGTTTGTAAGGAAGAATAATAGGTGGATTGGACAAACTGGAAAGCACGGATCAATCGTATAGTGAATAAAGGCAGTGGTTTTGATTAATCAGGAAGTGCCGATTCACCTGGTCAATGTGCGCACCTTCAAGTGGCGGATATATGGTTACTACCTTCGCACTGAATTCGTAATCGAGTGTTCAGGATGGGCAAGCCATTATGGGCGCGCAATGATACATAGAAACGGATGGCCAATGAGAGGACAATAAAAAAGGGTTTTTGTTCTTTGACCTTCAATATTTGCTCTCGCAGGCGGACGAGATGTGGACGGGCGTGACGTACGCGGTGGCCGCCTTCATGATACAGCAGGTGAGGAGATGCACTCTCTTTATCCTTATAATTGTAGTTATTTATTTATCGGAATCGACGACGAATAAGCTTCAAGTTGTCATAGAATATTAAAGATTCAAGTGAAACTGAATTTAGCGAGGCATCTGCGTCCACAATTAACGAATAATTAATAAATAATTAATAATTTAAGGGCGACTACCAGCGCGCTTTCGACACGGCGTGGGGCACGTACGACGCGTGCTTCAATCGGTTCGGGCTGCAGTACCAGACGCCCGAGGCGTTGTATGAGAAGAAGTGAGTACTGGTGCGCTGCGAAGGTTTCAAGGAGGGGGAATATTAAAATACGGGGGACCCTGATGCAAACCGATTCGGGCTGCAGTACCAGACGCCCGAGGCGCTGTACGAGAAGAAGTGGGTGTAGTGATTGATTGCTTGAATGAACGATGAACTCATTTGTGCGAGAAGCACAGAGTTGATCATCTTTTAGAGGTGAAATCTGAGAAATCCCGCGTAAAAATCATCATATTTTTTGTTGGACCTGTCTGATATGTACACATTCTTTTCGCAGGTTCTACCGTGCCATAGGGTACATGCGGCCGCTCGCCGTGTGGGCCATGCAGTGGGCACTGGAGAAGCACGCCGGACTGGGAGGAGGTGAGAGGGGGAAGGGGATTGAAGGAAGGAGGGAGGGTATGTGTGGATAGAGTGGGTAGGGGATAAGGAAGGATTGATTGTTCAATGACAGCCTGCATGAAATCAGACGGAAAAGATTCTCCTTTCTGGTATAGTGGCGCTGAAACATCAAAATTATGAGGGGGTGAGCACGTCGGACTGAGAGGAGGCGAGAAAGGGGGAGGGTAGGGAATAAGGTATGGGAGGTGAGGAGGAAGGGGGCTTGTCAGTAGGATTTATTTTGGATTGCATCCTCAATGAGATCACCTGGGAAACGATTCTCCCTTCTGGTATAGTGGCGCTGAAACACATTCTCGATGGAATCATTCTGCACTGGAGAAAGGTAGGGTTGGTTCTAAGAAGTTCCGCTGTATCCAATAGTAACGCTGAAAGGGTCCCTACCAAAATGTCCCCCCTCTCCCTCTGGCACTACCAAAATGTCCCCCCGCGCGTGCTACCAAAATGCCCCCCTACCAAAATGTCCCCCTATACCAAAATGTCCCCCTACCAAAATGTCCCCCTCGCCTCCTCCCTCCAACATCTTGCCA
>LS563634.1:746941-783957 GCA_900490775.1 Pristionchus maxplancki
GCAGAAAGTCACATCGATACATTTTCGTTGTGTGATAACGTAATCTAGGAAAAGGCAGAAAGTCAGTTCGTGATAGTGATTCGTGGTGTGCTACCGTAATCTGGAAAAAGGCAGAAAGTCACATCGATACATTTTCGTTGTGTGATAACGTAATCTAGGAAAAGGCAGAAAGTCAGTTCGTGATAGTGATTCGTGGTGTACTACCGTAATCTGGGAAAAGGCAGAAAGTCACATCGATACATTTTCGTTGTGTGATACCGTAATCTAGGAAAAAGCAGAAAGTCAGTTCGTGATAGTGATTCGTGGTGTGCTACCGTAGTCTGGGAAAAGGCAAAAAGTTACATCGATACATTTTCGTGGTGTCCTACCGTCATCTCACATCCTAAAATCCGGTTCCGGATTGTGTAGTGCTAAAAGCCGGTTACGGTTCTACAGTAATCTCACATCCTAAAATCCTGCTCCGGATTGTGTAGTGCTAAAAGCCGGCTCCGGCTCCACAATAATTTCTTGTCCTAAAATTCTGTCCCGAATTCTGCAGTGCTAAAAGCCGGTTCTGGATCTACCGTTTCTCTCGTCCTAAAATCCGGTTCCGAATTCTGTAGTGCTAAATTCCGGTTCCGGCTACAACGCGATCAAACAATTACATGCAAGGCTGTATCGCGCATCAAACGAGAAATACAACAAAGATTGCGAAATCCTAACAACATAACAATCACGATTCTTTCAAACTGGTAGAGACTACTTCTTCCTCCTCTTCTCCTCCTTCTTCCTGCACTTTCAGATCCTCAATCTCCGCCGTAATCGTCGCTCTCGCCGTCTCGATCAACTCACACTGCTCTTGCCACAGGAATCGAGCCGCCTCGGCGACCTGCAATTGGTTTTTCACTTCCACTATTATTAGGATAATATTACACATACCTGCTGTACTCATTTTTAAATTCTAAATCCCAGTTCCACCTCGCTATTTCCCCTCGACCCATCAACAATTCATCAATCCCCGTACCTGCTGTGCCCTGCCCCGCACCGCCTTCAGCAGTTCTCAAAGTCCAATTCATATTCCAATTTTTGGATAATAAAGCCTAGTCCCACATCACTAGTTGCCATAGATCCATCAACAATTCATCCAACAGTACCTGCTGTGCCCTGCCCCGCAGCGCCTTCAGCAGCTCGTCCAGTATCCTTCCCATCGTCGTGGCCTCCTTGGTCAGGCGCTCGCGCGTCTTGTCGTCCATCGCCGGCTCCTCCTCGTCCGAGGACTCTACCTTCAATGTTTAATAATAATAATAATAAAAAAATAAAAAAATAAGTATTATTTATTCATGTCAGGTGTTTACTCATGTCCTTCAATATTTAAATTACCCTTTTTTCAAGTTTTACACTCCATCTTACATTCTCACATGCAGACGAAAATACAGTCAAATTCAGAGATGACAATTAGGGTTGCCAAAATGAGGAACTCCCCTCTTCATTCCGCGCGCTCTCTCACCGGTCCGAGCGAAGAGAGAGCACTGGAAATGACGGATTCTTCATTTTGACAACCCTAATGATAATGTAGAAAACGCCTCGCCTCCTCTCCCTCGACCGCGGGCCGCCTGCGCCGTCGCCGCTTGCCTTCGCTGTAGACGATGTCGCGCCACTTGCCACTGGAATGCGGTGGTCCATTCGTCCCTAGCTATCTAAGCTCCGCCCACTGCACAGTCTTACTTCGCCTCTTGCCGACATGGCGTAACTTATCTCGAATCCCTAACCCAATTCCGTTTCTACGTTTCTACGATCACCCATTTTCTGTATATCACATGACACTATCTGTAAACGGAATAAATAAATAATGAATGAATTCCTATCAAATTGCTGCCCTCCACTAACATCTCGCGGTGCTCCATGTGCAGGATCCTCACATTCGTCCGGAACGCCCAGCTCGGTCCCTCGTCCGACGTGTACAGCGTACTGCAAAGGAAATACATTCAATTAAGGTCATTCAAGGCATTCACAGCCTCAAAAGAGAGAACTAGGCGACTATTCAACCAAGTTTTCTCTCATAAACACAGCCTGTCCGACGTGTACAGCGTGCTGCAATGCAGGCGCTTCACTTGTGCGCCCCCCAAACGGGTTAGCATCGGTTTTTTACTACTTTCCTCTCATATACGTGCTACATATTGTTTTTATTCTGAAATGATGCAGACCCTCCCCCTCTTAAACCGGGCGCTCCTCTCCTCACCTCGACAGCGCGGCCTCCTCGACGGCCGCCTGGTGGTGGCAGTCGACGGCGACGCCCGTCTTCTTCGCCAGCGCCAGCAGCAGATCTGCGATGAGCCATACATTGACATCATTGTTGGCAGCAGCAATACCCACCCGGTTTAGGCGAATCCATCCCACCCGATTCGGAAACATTTCCAGTGAACTTTTGAGCTATTTTTAGACCTATTTTGCTATATACCCACCCGATATCAATATCCCTACAGCAATCCCTGCCCATCTATGCGATGAGCACAATCAATTTCATTAATTTATTCATCTGCTCCTCCGCCGACGATTTTGTACGCATCTAAACGGGAGAAACCTCATTTTCCAATATTCTGGAAACAGTGTTCGAAAAAATCGAGAAAATAAACGAATTTATGGTGGTTTTGAACGTGAATTGAGCACCCTCCCGTCAACACAACAACAACAAACAAAATAGCAACTCTCTCGTACCGGTGGGCAGCAGCACTTTCGTGAAGGGGTTGTCGTGCAGCCGGAAGCCGTACTCCACCCACAGCCGGCCGTTGTCGTGCGGCCCGTAGCAAACGTGCAGCTCCGCGCTGCAGAACGCGCATTTAACAACAGGAACATCGTTACGCTCTTGTTATTGTTACCAATGAGTGTTATTAATATTTAATATAAATTAATAAATAATAAATAAACAATAATACCCCTCCGGGATGGCCTTGTTCAGCCGCACGACGTACTTCCCGTTGCGCTTGTCGAGCTCTGCGACGCACTGCGAAATGTAATCTTCGATCTTCGATCTTTTGATCTTTGAGCATCCCCTCTCCCCCCAAGCGTCAAAACAAAAACAGATGAGTCAAAACATAAACAAAACAAAAACAGCCAAACCGACGCGTCCGACGAGTGGTTGAGCATGTCCACGAACGGGATGACGGCGATCGTGTCCTCTACTGTAGAGGTGTCGATCAGCGGATGGGGCTGCAGCAATATTTTCGAAAATAATCTTCCTTTTTCTTCAGATCGAATATCTGCTATTTTATCAAGAGACTTTTTTTCTTTTCATCAAAATTCACAAATTATTAAAATTGTGAAAAATAAATTATTAATAATAATTAACATCCTCACCGGATTCTCGACGAAGATGCAGCGCGTGTTGACGACGTGCCACGCCCACAGCAAGCGCGCGTCGTCCACGGGCAAGGCGAGCAGCGGCGGCAGCTGCACAGATGGGAAAGTAGGTTAACTAACAACAACAACACATCCCCCTTCTCGTCTTCTCGTGAGCTCCTACCTCTACTGCAACCAGCTTCTTCCTCTAACTCGTTATGGCCCCGTCTCCCACACCCCCCCCCCTTCCCTAACTCACCCTGATTCCTGCTAGATCCTACCTCCTCTGGGCCCCCATACTCCCCCCCCTCACTCACCCTCTCCCTTATACTCGCCAGCTCCTCCCTCTGCTGCAGCCAGAAGCGCCGCACGGACAGCGGCAGGTCGTCGTCGCGCAGCTGCAGCCCCGCAGCGACCGGCGTGTCGAACGAGCTGCAAATATAATATTTTAATATTCTAAAATTTAGAGCCCAAC
Organism: Pristionchus maxplancki; assembly: GCA_900490775.1. Lineage (NCBI taxonomy): Eukaryota > Metazoa > Nematoda > Chromadorea > Rhabditida > Neodiplogasteridae > Pristionchus > Pristionchus maxplancki. The sequence goes on from LS563634.1 coordinate 750,732, forward strand.
AACTGAAATGTTGACTTATTCCGCAAGTTTTTCCGCACTTATTCCGAATTCGCGGTATCACTCCTATTTCCACAATAAATGCTCGAGATGGGAATGGTTTCTCTTTGGACCGCTACTCTTACAAAAAAAAAGAGAAAAGTTCTATTTCGAACTAAGCAACCAGAGCCAAGAGCGAAATGTCGATCAACGCTATAAGAATTGCGATGCCAATTAATCGCGTCTCTAATTGAGGGCGACAATAAATTGTCGACTTGATGTCACAGATTGATTTGCGTTTCAGGCATTCCAGAAAGGTGATGGAATCACCGGCAATGTTGATCGACCTCGGTTTTGGTTTCTTTTACTACTGGCTATTTTTTTCTTGAGTTCCAAGAGCACAATGTCATCGCAGTGCAACTGCCACCAACCTCGGGCGGTTCTTCTTGTACCACACTCCATTTCATAAACACAGTAATATTTCTATCATATACCTCGGCAGCATCCTCAAATACGGCGTCCACTCACTCCCTTCCTCTTCCCGCTCCAGATAAAAGAAGAGCACGAGCATCTCGAAGGCGGTCGGGCGGAATCTGCGATTGCACCATCATTAGGTAATAATGCGTTCTTGATAATTCTAGTCAAAAGCAAGAAGGAGGCTGCAGCAAAAGAAATGCCAATCTACTAGCCAAGACAGTTCGCTCTTTCATAGCTAGTCTAATTGTGTCGGGAAAGCCAAGAGAACGATAACACTCCGTTTCACTTTAAAACCATATCCCAAAGCAATCAATACCGTACCCCTTCTCCTCGATCAGAATCCTGCACCGCTCCCTCTCCACTATTCCCTTTCTATCCGTCTACCGTGCCCTATCCAATCAATACCGTATCCCCATTACCGTACCCCTTCTCGTCGATCAGCCTCCTGTACCGCTCCCGCTCCACCACTCTCCCTGCCGTCAGCAGCTCGGCGGCCGGCAGTTCGATCGCGTTCTTGTTCGCGCGCTGGCTGGCGCGCGCGAACACTCCGTTGCCCGCGTCCTGCAACGAGCTTGGTTGGTTACGGTAGGTTTGGGCCATTTGAACAGTACATTAGCTGTGCATCCGCACTGATTTGCGTTTCAAGAACTATTTATAGTTTCAATTCCCACTAAACGACGATACACTTCCCGAATCCTCCAAATCTAAACGTCAGAACAAGTTTGCGCATCCTTGCTGCTTAATGTTTCAACGTCTATTCAAGTAGACAGCTGGTCTAGAGGAACGATCGCACTGCAGCGGACATTACAAATCAATATTTTCAAAGCAACGATTCTACCTATTAGCGCGCTTGTTCGAGCCAGTCGTGCCTCAAGGTTACATTAACATCAGCAAGATTTACATTGCGCGTCCTGGGTCTATGTTTCACTGTCTAACCAAGACCGCTGTGCTTATTAGAGGAACGATCGCGTTTCTGAAGACATTGCGCAATAACCTCAATCACGGATGTGAAGTTTCCTGGGTACGATTATTCAAAACCTTTTATCTCACCTCTCCGGCGCTTCTGATCTCCACATCCTCGAATCGTATCCCTCGCTGCCGCGACCACTCGACGAAGTCGGCGAGGCGCCCATCGTCGCTGGGCATCCAGCTACGGCCTAGAAGATTCTCTATTTAATAATCAAAAAAGTATCGGTAACGAAAACAAGATCCAATGAAACCCGTCCCCAATGAAACTCTATACGGCACATGCTCCGTTGGTGATAAAGATAAAGATAAAGATCGCAAGGGTGTAAAAATGAGGATAAATGTGAATAGAGACGATGAAATTCAAGGGAAAAGGCGTCGTCATTCGACATCGAGCTACGGGTTGGAAGAGGCCGTTTTGGTGAAGGAATGACTGTTTGGCACAGGTGGGATGGGGAGAAACACGAAGAGCGTAGAAGGACTTGACTCGACAACGCGGCACTGCACAAAATGTGAATAGAGGGAATGATCGATTGCCTAGAAATGCAATTATGATTCTGCTCAAAAGATGTAAGAGAAGGCCGGTAAAAAGAAAATACAAAGGCAAATTCAAACTACAATTGGAACAGGAAAGGATAGAGACGCAGAAGGGAGGAGAAGGGAAGAGCTGTAAACTACGCTGGTCGTCTGTCCGCTCTCGCCTCTGCTTCCCGCTACCGTAATTCGATTCGATTGTAAACTGATTTATTTGACCTCTAGTCATGAAAAACAAATTAAATCAACAATAATCACGGCACTCTCCACTCTCGCAGATAATTCTCTCGGACTCGAGCCAATTCCATCCACCTCCAACCATCTTTAAGTCACACTTTATCGCACGAAACATCTCCAAATTTACAACAACAATTACAAAATCGATAAGCACTCGTAACATTATTAAATGGTGTTTTTTTTGCAGCAACAATATGATTAACACGTTATAAATCGGTCGAAATCGAGTAATAAGCACTAGCACAGGTCGAGATCTATCTCCTATCCCCAATCAGCAAACAGACCCCCCATGCTCAAACACCCACTAACTATTGCGCGGAAATTGTCCCCGGTTCTGGCCCATGCTCACCACAACCTTCAATTAGGTCTCCGATTTCAACAACTACTGCTGAGAAGTGAGGTAGACAACGACAAGGGCAGTACGATAAAATCAGCAAAACCCTATCCCCTCCTACCTCAGCAATGCTCACCACCATTAATTAGGTCATCAATTATTTCTCATCTACATCTACAATGGGCAAGTGAGGTAGACAACGACAAGGGCAGTACGATAAAATCCGCAAAACCCTATCCCCTCCTACCTCAGCAATGCTCACTACCATAAATTAGGTCATCAATTAGGTCTCATCTACATCTACAATGGGGAAGTGAGGTAGACAACGATAACGGCAGTACTATAAAATCGGCAAAACACTATCCCCCCCACAGCCCTCTCCCCGCTCCTACCCCCTCAGCAACTCCTCCTCTTCCTCAGGCGAGATCTCCACCAATCCCCCCTGTAGCAGCTCGTCCTCAGTCAGGTCTATCAACTCCACCGCCTCGCTCGTCCGCCTCTTCTTCTCCTCTACCTCCCCCGAGCCAGTTGCCGGCCGCTTCAGATCCACCGTATCCTCCTCCAACCACTCGTCCTCGCCCTCCTCCCTCTTCGCCTCGACTACCGTAGTCTTCCTGCTCGTGGTGGGAGTGTCCGCATCTCCGATCGATCGGCTGGCAGCTACCGTAGCCTTCCTGCTCGTGGTGGGAGTCGTCTCGCCCTCCTCCCTCTTCGCCTCGACTACCGTAGTCTTCGTGGTGGGAGTCGTCTCGCCCTCCTCCCTCTTCACCTCGACTACCGTAGTCTTCCTGCTCGTGGTTGGCGTCTCGTCTCCAATCGATCGACTGGCTACCGTACCCTTGCTGCTCGTGGTGGGCGTCTCGTCTCCAATCGATCTCGCGGCAGCTACCGTATCCCTCCTGATCGTGCCGGGAGTCCCGTAGGTCTCGTCGAACAGGCTCAGATCGATGGCGCTGTCGTCCAGCAGCTCGTCTACCGTACTCGCGGCGCCTACCGTACCCTTGCCGGCTCCCAATCGATCGGCTATCGTAGTTTCCCTGACTACCGTAGTCGTCGTGGGCTCGTCGTCGTCCAGGTACTCATCGAGCTCCTCCTCCTTCACCTTGACCTTGGCCGGCTTGCGCTCCTTCTTCTTCTGCCTTGCACTCATCGGCGTCGATACCGTACTCGCCTGAGGGGTTACGGTAGTCGAGCTTACGGTAGCGGCGCCGAAAGTCTGCGGAGCAAGCGCGGCCAGGAAGCTGGGCCGGGGCGCGACGGGGGACGGGGCGAATACGGCAGGTGGGGGTACGGTAGGGGCCTGCATCGTGGGGAATACAGTAGATGGGGTTACTGTAGCCGTCTTCTGGGGGAATACGGTACTCGGGGCCAGCGTTGCCGGCTTCTGGGGGAACACTGTCGTCGGGGGTACTGTAGTCGAGGGTACGGTAGGCTTCTGGGGCATCACCGGGGCTACGGTAGACGTCGGCTTCTGAGGGACCGGCGTCGTTGAGGTCACCGTCGCGGGCTTCTGAATCTCCACGGTCGGCGTCGTCTTCGTCGCTGCCAGGTTGAGGGGCCAGGCCAGCGGGGCGGGCGGCATCGGGATCTGCTTCAGCTCAGATGACGTCGTCGTTGACGACGCGACGGCGTCGCCGTCGTCGTCCAGATACTCGTCCAGGTCCTCCTCTTCCACCTTCGGCTGGGCCGCCGCCTTCTTGGCCGCGGGAGGGGGCGGAGCAGCCTGCGGGGGCGTGGCGGCCATGGCGCGGGCCGCGCGCGCCTGCTCCTGGCGCGCTTCGCGCGCCTCCAGCAGCTTGGCGAGCTCGGCGCGCGCACGCGCCCACCGCTCCGCCAGCTCGTGCACCTCGCCGGCGAGGTCGTGGATCTGCAATGGGGGGAGGGTTATTGATTTGATAGATTGTCCATCCATTTTCCCACCAGAATCACCAAGCGATCTCTCTAACTGTTATACACAAAAGATGAACCGCAGATGTCACAAGGCGAACCGCAATGAGCCGGACTAGCACTTTGTTTCTAAAATCAGATGTTTTGGCCTGGTGAGATCGGCGTTTTTGCATCTCTCCAATACCACAGCGTGCTCACTCAAGACGATCGTAGCTTACGAGTGCTTTGAAAACCCCACTATCAAAATACCACAATAGTGCGATCCATCTACCACACCCTTTCAAATCATTGTTCACCTCCACCGGATCATCGTGTATCTCCAATCGATAATCACATCTACCGTACCTTATCATCATCGCATCCTCCCACGATCTTACTTTCCCAGTATCCAATCGATACCCCAATGATCTACCGTACCCATCCCGACCATATTCCAATTCTACCGTACCTTATCATCATCGCATCCTCCCACGATCTTACTTTCCCAGTATCCAATCGATACCCCAATGATCTACCGTACCCATCCCGACCATATTCCAATTCTACCGAACCTTATCATCATCGCATCCTCCCACGATCTCACTTCACCCAGACGGTCTCCAATCGATAATCATCAAGCTACCGTACCTTATCATCATCGCATCCTCCCACGATCGAGTCCATCTCCTCGATCGCCCTCTCCACACGCAGGTCGCAAGCCGAGTTGAAGCTCTGCAATTGATTTTCATTTTATTTTTAAACCAAGAGGCAAAGACCAATCATCTGACAAGTTCGCATAATGACTTTGGCGAACCGTTGAAACACAGAACGCACTCGGATGCACAGTACCACATTTCGAGAAATTTCAATCGAATAAGCATGAGTGAACTGTCGTTTAATCTATTTGTTTATTTTTCTACGCGCCGTCTAGAGAAATTATCCATCAAATTCGAAAAGCAATTCTGGCGAACCATTGAAACTCAAATTCACGCAAACGCACCGTGCCTAAATGTATATCTAAAAAAAACCCCAGTACAAGTCAAGTTTCATTCGTGTTTCACCGTCTGATGAAGACTACCTTTTTCAGCGGACATCAGTAATCGAGTGACCACTAATTCTTGAAATAATTCTCAATCGATAACTCTCCCCGTACCGTAATCTCCCTCTCCCTCGCCTGCTGGTCCATCTGCACCACTCCGTCCACGATCTCGCACACGCACTCGATCACGTCCGTCCAGTGCGGGCAGTCGTGTCTGCAATGGATTACGGTAAGGAACGGTAACCATCGATCGAGTACTGATTTATTTCTAGAATAACAAATCTACGGAATGGAAAATCGATAACTCATTCGACATCTACTGTAATCGAATTATTAGTATCGTGAAACGCAACTAAAGAATACACTACCTACTGCTGTCCTCCAAATGCTATCATGCCATGCTGCAACACCAACCCACACACGCATACAGTCACTGTTCATTCCAAAAACACTTCTATCACAGGACAGACAATAACGCAACGACAAGTGATAAATTATTAGCAAACCGAGGGCAACTTCGAAAAAGGTGATTATCTAATCTACATTAACAACTTGTGATATAAAAAGGTCGCTTCTAGCTAGTACAACTCAATTAAACTTAGTAATAGCCGTATCTGTGCTGGGGCGTGGTGTGGTCGTGGTACCAGGGCTGCGGGGGCTGGTAGTAGGGATGGTACGGGTAGTGCAGCTGCTGCATCTGCAGCCTAGGCGGTCGACGACGACGATGGGCCGGAACCAGCGGGATGAACCCAGAGGAGTCGGGGTCGGCGCGGGTCGGTACCAGCGAGGGAATGGGTTGAGGGGCGGGAGGAGGCGTTGGGATGACCCGCGAGAACAGGTTGGGGACGGGGCGGGGCGTCACTATCGTACCGAAGGGTGCCAGGGGGCGCACCGGGGTCGTAGTCGGTACTGGCTCGGGGCGCGAGCACAGGGTAGGGATCGGCTGCGGGGTCACTACTACACCAAAGGCCATCAGCGGTCGAGGTGTTATCGGGGTCGGGGCCGGTTCGGGGTCGGGCTTGGGCTCCCGGGTCACAATCGAATCGGGGCTGGCGGAACGCGAGTGGGCCGAGTCAGTCGTCGATAAGATAGAGGCTACCGCACTCTGTGAGTCATCATAGATTGAGATGGTGGGGCTAGTACTACGACTACAACGACACAACACAACATCCAGTAACTCGTCGACCCGAGTGTGCATTCGAGGGACTACGGTGGGTACGGTAACGCTACGTGGCAACAACACAACACCTAGTAACTCATCGACCCGGGTCTGTATTCTAGGGAGCACGGTGTGCGTGGGTACGGTAACAACACTAGGGCACAACACAACATCTATTAGCTCATCGACTCTAGTGTGAATACGAGAGGGTACTGTAGTCTGACGGGACATAGAGGGCGATGACGTCTCCGATGGACATTCTCCGACGCTTTGGGTGGTCTTCTTCTTCGCTGGTGGTCCTCCTCCTCCAGCTGCTGCTGCTGCTGTAGGTCCAGCCCTCTTCCCTCCAGCCGTCGCCGGGCTGCCAATAAGCGTGAGTAGTGAGTGAGTAGTGCGAGTGCGACCTACAGAGGGGTGAGGGTGTGAGGAGTGGTGTGGTGAGGTCAGGGTTACGGTAGCCGACGATTGCCAAACGCGCACGCACAAACACGAGTTCACAGCACACCACAAACGGATAGAATTTGATAACCACGGACTCCTAGCAAGTATCACACACAGCAAGCGACAGAGCTTTAAGCCTAGGTGTGAAGCGGGAAAGAAACAGGGGTGCACACGAATCAGAAATATTTACAGTTTTCCCTAACCTTTCGCAAATTCCACCATACTTCCCTATCCGCTTACGCTCTTTTAAATCAAAGCTTTGAAACGTAAAAGGAAAGGGCAGAAAGGCAGAAAGTACTCACACATTCCTCAGATTGAGCATCGTCTGGAAGGTCGAATTACCGCCCATCTCGTAGGCGGGAAGAGGCACGCCGTCCAGATCGTCGTCCTCGTCGTCGGCATCGCGGGGCGAGTCGGACTGGGAATTATCATTTTTAATTAGTATTTAAACTACAAAGTGACGTGATTATTGGCAATCGGCTCAGGTTCCAGCGTATAAGCCAAGCGCGAAACGCCGAGCCGCCTTGACTTTTCAACAAGGAAAGGATTATTTATAAAATGGTCGAGACAATGTACGAATTGTTGTCCACTGAGAATTCCAGCTCAATACTCAACTCTGCAACTTCTAGTCGCCATCTGTGTTCCTTATTCCTCTTATTAGACTCAAATCAAATCAAACATTGGTTTGCGCTAAAATATCCAACTTAAAAGCCTGCAGCGAAACCAGAAGCCGCCTTCAACTTAGTCTTCGGAAATTGACGAGTTCCTATTTTTTAAAAAAAAATAACAATAAATTATATTCACCTCGGGCGCCTCCACCTCGTCCTCCTCCGGCAGCAGACCCGGCGAGATCGAGCGATTCTGCAATAATATTAAAGTTATTATTTTCGAAATTCAGGAAAAAAAGATCTCGGAATTCCAGAGTTTCAACGGTTCTTCATTATCTACATGGTCAGTTTCCTCAATTGGACGAGGAAGACTGCGGAAAAATTAATCAAAAATGCAGATCTCAGCTTCACAGTTTCCTCTCCATCCATTTGCTCGATCGCCCCATGGTAGATGACTCCCCGATTGAATCCACAACACGCTTTTGTACTTTCTCAGTTTATGTCCCATCCAAGCACCCTGGTTAATTCCCGCTACACCTATACTACGTACACCCTCCTGCCTCCACCGAACCGATACGTAGGTTGCCTCTTTTTTTCAAATAAATCATTCAATTAACTCACCGGATCCTCGCGGGAGCCGACGTCCTTCCAGTGCAGCATCTCCTATTCCCCCTCCTACATCTATGTCTCAACCAATCCTGGTAGATTCCCGCTACACCTGTACTACGTACACCCTTCTGCCTCCCCCGAACCAATATGTGGACAGCTCTTTTCCCCAAATAAATCAATTAATCCACTCACCGGATCCTCGCGGGAGCCGACGTCCTTCCAGTGCAGCCTCCCCTACTTCCCTCCACCCTATACCTCAACCCATTACCCCTGTTCGATTCGCGCTACCACGCTTCTTCCTATACACTTCGAACACCCCAATACCAATGGAGCTGGGTCATCGAATCGCTAATTACGTTGATTTTTTTCATTTATTTTACTAAATAACTAATTAATTAATCCACTCACCGGATCCTCGCGGGAGCCGACGTCCTTCCAGTGCAATCGATCCGGCGAGTCGCCTCTCCTGGCTGCAGCTGCTGCAGGCGCCGTAGAGGAGCCGCGCGAGGTGCTGGCTGCACAAAACGAGATATGAATGATAGGAAAAGAACACAGACGAAATCAATTCCGTGAGCACTCGTCCGAATATCATTCCACCACGAAACTCCAAGGCACCGTCCAAGAATTCAAGAAAAGTTCAAGAAATGACCAGTATTCGTCCTACACTTTTCTAACCCGGCGCGCCTAGCACTCACCCTCACTCGCCGCTTCCGTGCCTGGCGGGTACAGGTTGCAGATTTTGCACGCCTTGTTGTTGGAGAGACCGCCGATCTTAGACGTGCCCAGGCCTGCGAAATAGATAAATAAATAAAATAAAAATAAACAAGCAACAATAAAATTGTCTAAACGATGTGCATCAAGATCGAAACGACTGCAACGATCTGAGCTCGATGTACAGACAATGTGCAACTCGACCCCAACTGGATGAAAAAGCTACAAAATTCACATTCAAGATCGATTGTCACCACTTCATACTTTGACAATCCCACGAACCTCTAATATCACTGGTCAATGCGTACTACCCCCACCACCCCACTAAACGATGCTATCCAGTAGCGGAGCAATAAATGCATTCAAATGATGTGTAAAAATTACAATCAGAAGATCATTACTGCCACAGCGGCTTCTTCCAACACTAATTGTAAGGGTTTATGAAACTTAACCCCGCAGGTTCAGTCTTAAAAATCCTCACCCGTCGCGGCGATCCGGTCGAATCGGCCCCAGCTCAGCGGCACGTTCTCCGTGTACAGAACCTCCACCCACACGCTGCAAAAAGGAATATTATTGCATAATTAAATTACTATCAATTAGTTGAATGTAAATATTTTGAAATAAGAAAAAAACAATTGGTGTAACTATGCTTCGCCACAATATCCCTATCCCTTGAAACCCCGATCTAGCATTGTATCCTCCATATCAGCACAAACGCAGGGAATTATAAAATAGAATTCGCAATAATGATGGTAAACAAAACATTTTGATTCACGAAAGAGCTGACTATTGCTACAGCAGTGTTTTGCCAATATATCTCTACCATTTGAAACCCAGATGCACAAACCCACTAGCGATCCCCGACTACAAGCAGTCGAAAATCTAACAACTCTCCACACTGACAATAAGACATCCCCTTTAATTTTTTTAAATAATAAAATAAATACGAACCTGTGCGCGGCGTAGAACAGGAACTTCCACTTGTCGCCGTCGGGGCGGATCTGAAGAGATTGCACGGTAAAGACAGTAATCATTGAGAAAATACGAAGATGAAGGGCCCAGCAATTCACAGTTTCGACGCATCAATACCACTTCAGTGTTTCAAACTGATCGATGTGCCAAAGGGCAAGCAAAAAATAAAAACACATGATCCAGGTTCCAATCAATAAGTCTCTACTAGTGCATTACCTTCAATATTTCGCCGTGTCTATACTTACCTAGTGTCTCAACCTGTTCACTATCAGAAGATGTTATTCTCAAAAAAACAATAAACAAACAAACAAACCTGATACTTCAGCCAGGGATTGTTCTTCATGTCCAGTTGTATGAGGTACTTCTGCGAGTATCTGCAATGTTAATTTAATTATTTTTAAAATATGAGGCTGGTTGCCTAAGAATCGAACAAGGTCTGGCACAGTGATTTTTCGAAAAATTGAGAAAAGGTATCCTCGATGGTGGTGAACATCATGGCACGCTTCATTTTTCAAGATCTCGATTGTTTGGGTCATGCCGCTACTGATTCTTTCAGGCTTGAAAATACCTTTTTATTCATAACTTTTTAGAGAATATTCAGAATGTCTTGAGAAAATTACTGCAGCATTATGCAGTGACTGTGAAATCGTCGAAATAATTTGGGTCAACTACTGATATGATAACGATAGTTGATAAATTGATTTCGAATACTAGGCGTTTGTGAAATTCAAAAAGATAATAGGCGTTTGCGTCATGTTCAGGGCATCATTTTTCTTATATTGTGTATGGGGTTTTAACTAATCATATTTTTGCTATGACGTCTTTTCTGTGTCATTTATCACTTCGACGCCGCGCACTCCTTCGATGAGAATGAAGAATAAGAAAGAATTCCTTTGTCTGTTCGACGACTCGAACGAAACTCATTTCAATTCACTATTGTTGACGCAGAATGAACTGATAAATGACACAGAAAAGACGTCATAGCAAAAATATGATTAGTTAAAACCCCATACACAATATAAGAAAAATGATGCCCTGAAAATGGCGTATACGCCTATTATCTTTTTGAATTTCACAAACGCCTAGTATTCGAAATCAATTTATCAACTATCGTTATCATATCAGTAGTTGACCCAAATTATTTCGATGATTTCACAGTCACTGCATAATGCTACAGTAATTGCGACATTCTGAATATTCTCTAAAAAGTTATGAATAAAAAGGTATTTTCAAGCCTGAAAGAATCAGTAGCGGCATGACCCAAACAATCGAGATCTTGAAAAATGAAGCGTGCCATGATGTTCACCACCATCGAGGATACCTTTTCTCAATTTTTCGAAAAATCACTGTACCAGAATGTTCATGGCATTGTCTGATTCTTAGGCAACCGGCCTCATATGATCCATGGGCTCGCAATGCATCTCAACTAGGTGAGCACGGGCTACGCGCTTAGTTTAACATTAGTTTATCTCTAATGCATTCAATTTCTTTTTCTCATATGAGTCAACAAAATCTAATATTCCCGCATGAGCAATCCAATCCTACCAGGTGAGTGCTGGATTCACAACTAGTATACCGTCAGTCTAACTCCAGTGGCGATAATCTAGTTGTCATCGATAGGGGATAAACACCAGTGTGTAGAGGATCACAACTAGGCGATAACTGGATCCACAACTACTATTGCTTTTCTCGTTCCAGTTATGTACAGTGAGATTCCAAAAGACTCGGTAATAAACAAAATCCCTAATTAACAACTAAACTAACCCAATTACCAAATTAACTAATTACCAATTAATTAATTAACTCACACATCGCTCTCACAGCCCTTCCTCTCCACAATGATCGTCACGCTGTGCTTTCCTACTTCCCTATACGCTCTGATGCCTAATTACCAACTTAATTAGTCGTCTAATTAACTAACTAAAATTATTAATTAATTAACTCACACATCGCTCTCGCTGCCCTTCCTCGCCACGATGATCGTCACGTAGTGCGCCTGCTTGTTGCAGTAGAAGTCGGAGAAGTAGAGGTTCACGCTGGAACAGCAGATGATTATCATTTTCAAACCCAACTCCTTCATGCTCCAGCGCAGCTATGTACATCATTTAGATGTTTAGCGATTGCTATTTTCTTGGTTCTTAGTTTGGCGAAAAAAGAAAGAAAGGTAAAGGTGTTCACGCAGCAATTTTCAGTTGTCTTTAGAATTTTAGGACCCGCACGTTCATTGTTTTCATAAAACTTTGTCTATCTGCGCCCACGCCTCAAACGATGCGACCCCGAAGTGCAGTAAAAATACCATTTCAATAAATAACGTGATGAACGCTAATTTCGATCAATCCATCCATCAATCCGCCATCGTCACTGTTGCAGTGGTACTACACATCCCGCGATTGGGGGCATGACAAATGGGCAACGACATTTAGGCAACGGTCCATAACTGTCGTCAAACTTGACATGATCACTCAAAAAAATTTCCGCTGAGTGTGTCAAATGTTAGCTACGCAACCCACCCGGTTTCAGGTCTCTAACTTTATTTTGAAATTTGTGTGCAAACGCGTTTAAACACGTTTTGTGAATTTTGACCTAGCTCAATCGATTGCTCTTGAGATTTGCCGTCGAATGAGCTATCTCACAACTTTTAGATGCAACTATGAAGCGAGTTATGTTGATTTGCGCACGCTCGTTGCCCAAATGTCGTTGCCCAGTTGTCATGCCCCCCCCCCCCGCGATTGGCTTATGATTACGATCCGTATCGAGCAGTTTCTCAAGGAAAACAAAACAAAACAAAATTTATCAAAACACCGAAACAACCCTGCATCATTCACATTGCCCCATACCCCCTATTTTTGTTTTCATCAAAACAACAACAATAACATCAAAACAACCCCTCACTTGGTCGGATCGAGCAGCATGATCGCCTGCACCATCATGCGCACGTTGCCGAAGGGCGAGCTGCAGGGGAGCGTCCCGTTGGGGAGGAGACGCGCGGAGAAGAAGAGACCTGACAGAAGGGACTTGTGAAGGGGAAGAGGAATTGAATAGGAGATGAGAAGTTTCATTGCCACTACTAGATCCATTCGCCAACTCGAATTCAATTACTACCGCGATTTTCGTTACCAAGACAGCAATAATTACAGTGACCATTCTTTTCTCTGGTACCTTTGAGGTTGCATGGTCACTACTAGATTTATTCCCTGCGGCTCAATTAATTTCATAAGGACTTCTTTTCTAACTAAAAAATCAACCGTGCACTCACTCAAAGCCACTCGTATAAACCCTGGCTGATTTGGGGTTGCATTGCCACTGGAAGTCCAATTTACCAACAACGACTCAATTCGGCTGCGTCATTTAGTTCACTTCTCCCTCACACACGTAGCAACTAGGCGATTCCCCGTTCCATAGCCACTACTAGATCAATGCACCCACTAGAAGTCAATCTCTCCCTCTTGTAGTTACACTAGGACCTCTTTCAGACTCAACTCTAGGTGAAACCAAGTTTCTCACCCGATATCACTCCGTTGATCATATTCGCCGGCTGCCCGTTGTCATCCTTCATGTACTTCTCCATCACATTGGCGCAGTTGTGGTGGATGTCGTCCCAGTACGGCTTGGGCTTGCAGCTGGAAAACAATCGTTATTGTTTGATTGAAATATCAAGACGGTTTATTTGGAAACTCAAAAAGATGAAATCAAAATCGACTTCTAATTTACGAATAAATCTCGAAGTGACAATGCAACGCCGAGTCACCTTTTCCATCAATCAGACAATGAGCATTAGAGCATGCCGATACAGTATCGTGAGCATCCTAAACCCGGCGCTCCTAGCACGCAAACAACACAACAACAACAACAACAACAACAACAAAATCGCGCACCGATACAGTATCGTGAAGGGGTGCATCCTCGAGCCGGTATACGTCGTCGCCTTCTCGTACAGCTGCCGCAGCTCCGCCTCGGAGAAGACTGGAGAATAATTATTAATTATTAAATATAAATGGAAAGAAATAGACACATTTGCACTCTATATCAAAGGGGTTGTTTTTAATTTTTGGACGACACAATCCAGCAGCAGCAAACTTTAAGTAAATTGAGGCTTACGTGAAACCCAGAGTTAAAAAGGTACCCCAGGATTGATGGTCAAAATAACTCATACCTTGTGGTTTTCTGGTGAAAAATGGCATACCTTGTTGCTTTCAGTGAAAAAAATGGCCAAAATAACTCATACCTCGATGTTTTTGACTCGATTTTTCGCCTTACCTTGTTATTTTTTGATACCCCCTTTCTACCCTTTTTAACTCTGGTGAAACCTCTGTAACTCAAAAAGCAGCGGTAGCTAAAGCTTACCGCAATCATTAAATCCATTATTCTAATCACCTTTTTGAGAATCTCATAATAAACCAGTCATAACCCGGCCCATCTACGTTTCACTCACTCGCTTTGATCTTCCTCTCCCCTCTGGCCACCGTCACTCCGTTCGTCGTCTTCTTGGCAACGATCGAGATCGCGTACGACTCGCCCGCCTTCGCGCGCATTCTGGAATAGGACGATGTTATTGTTGTTGTTGATGTGTTATTGTTGATTTTAATTTGTTTATAAATCGGTCGAAGACGGCCAGCAATCAAAGATAGGGAAACCTCGTTAATTTAGCGCCAAAGTGAAACCGCAAGCACTTCTAACATTCCAACTTGAAAAGGCAAACATAAATAAATATAGATTATAGTCTTCGTCTACTACAAATCGAATAACGGAATTGCACATTTACTTGTCGGATCCGTAAAACACTTGATTACATGGTCGATGAATTATATTTTTTAAAGCCGATTCGAGAGGCTCATCGGAACTACGGTAGAGTGCATTCATTTAGCGCACCTGTGAAACGCCATGGTAGCAACCCTAATCGCTCATCATAAGTACAGCGTTCTTTCAGCTGCCAATCTTTTTTTAAAGTTTAAATTAATTAAACTCACGAATGCCTCGTGTGCTCTCCCGGGAAGACGAGTGTCCACGGCACGCCACCCGCTTCAGAAATGCTCACGTCGTACGCGATCTTGCCTGCACATTATCGATCATACATGAACAGGATTTGTTGCTGCATTTCGGGTGGGCTTGAAACGAAAGTATGCTAAAAATAAAGGCATAATGCCAAATTTTACTATGAATTGATGAGAATCGGGTGGGCTAAACTCAACAAAACAAAACTTGTTACCGACTGACGATTACAGTAGGAATCTATAGCAGCAACACAAGACATATTTTTGTTATTGTAAAATGCGAGATGGGGATGGAATGAACTTCACGTCGACTAACAGATCTTGTAGTGACAGCGCAACTCCGAACCACAGAGTCAATTGAGAATGCGATACCAACTTGAAAACCATGAAATCCATGTTTCGCCCAGTGTGTCGCTTCAGTTGTATTAAAAAAACTATAAACAGCTCCCATAATATTGCTAAAACTGTTTTCGATTCGTCAATAAATCAGACTTTACCGACCCGACACGTGCGGCGGCCGCCAGATGATGTCCAGCCGCTGCGAGCTCACGTGCACGTCGAACTGCAAATATTTATTTTTGTTAAACATAATTTATCATTAATTCAAGCCCCCTTGGTTTTTTCACGGATTTTGGCTCCAATTTCGAAAAAAACCTCAATATAGTGCAGCCAGGAAAAGTTCATACACACATGTAAAATAAATAGTTCACGACGTTGAGTTCACTCACCTCCAGATTCGGCGCTACATTGTCGTAGAAGACCTCGGACTGCCGCTGCTGGTTCAGCGACGACGGCACCGGAGGACCTTAATTAGACATTAATTATTAATTAATATAGTAATTAACTAAATCCAATTAGAGCAGCCCCAAGCAATGCCACTCCACCACAGCACAACATAGAATAGCAGGCAACAAGAGTTAATCAGGGATTAGGGAAAGAATCGCACAAGAGAATTAAGCACGAAGGCAGTGAAAATATAATCAACAGTGCTGGTGTTACAGTGTCCAAGCCACACCACACACAGGCGACATACAGATGGGTACACGGACCCTCACCCTTGATTTCAGGCGGCGGTGCCAAATCTGGCCGGCCGTATACGGGCTCCCACACGGTTGCGGTCGGCGGAGGAGGACCAGTAGAGGTCGAGGCAGGGTAAGAATCTATCAAGAATCGCCGTTCAAACAGAGTTTGAATGAATCGAGAATCGGACAACGCGAATGTAATTGTAAATTATTAAAAAAATTAGCCAACCTCTCATGGTATTTGCGTTCGGGCCCGACAGGTCCCGCGGTACGAAAGGCCGGCCGCCATAGGGCACCTGCAAAGATTCATGCCTCGTGCTGTGTCATTTGTTTTAAAACGTTATGCCAAATATTACAGGTTTACCAAGAATAGTACCTCGCACAGTGCTATCTTGCACATCCAATCAACAATTTTAACCTGGTACCTGGTGCTGTATCGTGACCGGCCGGTCGTAGGGCGTCTGGCGCAGCGTGGTAGCCGCTTGGTTCCGCCACGTCGTGGTCGGGTTCATCGCGCCGCTGGAATCGGCACCTTTTAGGAACTGGTTCACAACTAGTTTGCAGCTGGTTTACGTGCCAGTAGTTGTTCACATTCATGATGGAATTTATAAGAGGGCGTAAAAAGGACAAAATCGACTAGAAACCACTGACAAGTGCGGGTTCCACTGCGCCCATTTCGCGTATTCCTCGTTGTAGCCGGGCGGGACCATGGGCGGCTGCATTGGGGGCGGCATTGGCGGCAGATGCGGCTGCATGGGGGGCAGCATCGGCTGCTGCGGCTGCTGCATGTAGGGGTAACCGGCACCGCCGCCGCTACCCGACGGCACATTCGGGTAGTTGTAGTTTGGGTACATTACGGCATCAGCCCACCACTGCAATGAGCTATTTTGACGTCATACGCGCTTCCGCTTCAGTAAATAAGTTGCAAAACGGTTGTTCATGATTAGACGGAGCGATTAACATGTAAATTAGCGCTCTAGGAACGTTAAAAGTATGCAAAATAAACAAAAACAGTGGCAGAACAAAACAAGGAGATTACAGCGCACTTCTCACAGCATGGTCGCTAAACATCGAAACAACCAACTGCGAACTGACTTTTAATTTTAGAAATTTTAATTTTTCTTTATTTGTTTATTATTTATTAATATACATTTAATTAGATTTAAATAGACAAAATGCGAAATTATAATCATTAAAATCCACTCTTCACTCATTTCTCGTCTCACTTCTCGCAGTGATGGGTGGTATGGTCAGTTTCTGTATTTCTTACCTACCGTACTCCTCCCTGACCTACCGTACTCTTCCGTTCAGGAGAATCGCACGGCCGAGGAGGGCAGCAAGTGGCCGCTCGTCTACGAGCTGATCTGTACCGACCTCATCCTCGTGCTCTGCGTGTACGTCTGCACCGGGATCATGCTGTGAGAATACCGTAATTTGTCCTACCGTACTCCTGAATACCGTAATCCTACAGTCCCCCTACAGTAACCAATCCTACAGTAACCTATCGTACCCCCAAATGCAGTACTCTTTACACAGCGTATCCCTAAAAATACTATATCGAAAATTAGTCTGTGCGTGCACGTCTGCACCGGGATCATGCTGTGAGAATACCGTAACTAAAATTTTACTGTATCGATCGAAGAGTTCGATCAAGAACTAACTTTAAAAAAAAAAGAAATGACTTTGATCTGCTTTTGGAACCAAGAAAATACACAATGCATTCACAAAAACAGTCTTTCTTCAATGGTAGATCATGTGATCATCACTCATTGCGAAAGCTGTAGATTCTGATGTGCTGATCTAATCATAGATAGTTTCTTGACCTACCGTATCCCAGCTGTATTCTTCACCTACCGAACCCCTACCATATCCTTGCAGATGTGTCGTTCGTCACAAGGCGAAGGAAGTGGAGCTGGAGGTGCGGCTGCTGCGCGTCCAGCTCACCGACGAGATGCCGTCAGTTTGCGATCGATAACTACCGTAACCTACCGTAATCCTACCGTAATCTCTCAGGAACGACCGTAAGAACTTCGAGATCATCGCGAGACACCTGCAGAAGCACACGTTCGAGCGCTTCTCGCTGGCGCTCAACTGATCGAGAACTGAGCCGACTACGGTAGCTCCCGATCACGGTAGTCTTATCGATCCAATCACGAATAAACTTATGCTTTCTTCATCTTTATCACTTTTCAATCAACAATTCAATCGTTTCATAATTTTTTTTCTTCCCGACATATTCGAATACAATGATAACATGAAAGATCGTACTCAGTCTTGGCAATGGTTCTGTAGAATGAAAGATTGAGTTTGTGGAGCAAATAAATCTTTTCCTAAACACGTTAAATAGTGAATCGTTGCATCGGATACTGTGGAATGGGGTACTGTAGGATACGGTAGATCAATAGTACAGTAATCTAGTACGGGTACGGTTGGCACATGACGTAGTGCGGCACGAACTGCGGGTAGCCTGCAATTTTTGAGCAAATAAAAAATCAGTTGTCGATCGGATCTCGATGTGTGCTCGGAATACGGTAGACGACGATCTCCATGCAACTCAAACAGCGGTGGTGCTTGTGGTCCAATAGGGAATATTCACAGAGAAGCCGCCGATCAATAAATATCAATCAATCAACTGTCTATCCTTCAACGACACAAGCGTGTATACTGTATATATCGATTACGGTAGAATCCATTCAATGGACACGGGGTACTGTATGATCACACACGAATCGCCATCTCGACATAAACACATTTATGAGTACGGTATTTTGATTTTGCACAACATCGATCGATAGATCATTGGGTTACGGTAATGCGAGAAAGAGAGAGATCGGGGTAAGTATACTGTACTGGTTCAAACCAAGGAATGTTCGGTCAGACTACGGACAGGGGTAGTTGCTGTGACTAGAAGAGATAGATTACTGTATCTTGATTACGGTATCGCCTGGCACACCGACAGACACGGAAAATTGTACGTTGCACGATCAATAAATAGGGAGGCAAGAAAGATTAGATACGGTAGCCTGCTACCGTACCCCTACAGTAGTACGAAACAAGCGGAAAGGCCGCCATATATTGCTGGAAAACACACATGCAGATCTGGAGGGGGAGGGAGATAGAGAGATCAAAGACCAAAGATCAAAGATCAGAGTGTGTGAGATTATTACATGAAGCATGTAGAAAGATTTGTGACTAGACAGTATGCGATTGAGATCTGAGGGGGATACTGTAGAATAAATAAGGTACAACGGGGAGTACAACACAATTAGGGCTTCTTCTACCGTATACAAATCAGGGAAATCAAGAGAAAAATAGCTGCTCTGTGGTAATCAATACTCGGGTAGATACGGTAACATGCGTGCTCACAATCAATCAATAATCGAGTACGGTAGTATCGATTAGTACGGTCGAGCATCGTGGCGGGGCCTTTTTAACTGCACTTTGAGCCGTTTCATCCCGATTTGGAAGCCGTTCATCCCTTGAATCGCCGTGGCAGCAGAAGCGGCGTTGTCGTAAGACACGAACCCTGTGAGCACGCACAATTACATCGTGGTGTGTGGTGTGATGGTGCGCGTGTGCTGGGTGCACTTTCCTACTTGTCGCCTGTCACAATTTGAGAAGCATATGGGGTCTAATTAGGGCTAATACTGAACAACTTTCGCCAGTCACAAGGAGGTACTTCCAATCAACTTAGTTACCGTACACCATCGAAAATCAATCAATAATAATATATATGCATGTAACAGCGACCTGGGGGCGTCCCGACAACGAGATATCGATTTTTGGTTACTGTATACCCACAAAACCCGGCTAGGACCAGACAACAAACGTACCGAAGCACTTGGACTGGTTCGTGGCTCTGTCGACGAAGACTTTGGCGCTGATTACGCTGCCGAACGGCGCAAACATCTGGATCAACTCCGCATCGCCAAACTCCTGGGGCAGATGGTAGATGAAGAGGTTGCAGCCGTCCGGTCCGAGCACTAAATGACAGACACGACTAGACGATGATTACCGGAACTTGAGGGGCCGGGAATTAGCAGACCATTGGGATTTGACAGACACCATCATGACCAATCAATATTCGAAACTGACAACTGGTACACCGCCACCACAGCTCTACACTAGCACTGTTTCGTCTGTTCGCACATCGACTCGGGCTTCGAGAATAGGGTGACAGAAGGATTCATTCCAACACCCCAACTCGAGGCCAGAGTCGACAAGAGGCCAGTCGAGGATAGCCTCCTCCCGCCCTACCTTCTTTCGGCTGGACCAGGGTCGGGACAGCTGTTGCCAGTTGGGCCTGCTGGATGGCCAGTGCTTGCTGCAGGGCCAGGGAGGAACCACCGGATGCTGCCAGGATGGACGAGAGTTGGGCTGAATGGAGGGGAATCTACGATTGAGATTCAGGCAATAATCAGGCAAATAATGAAGATCTGGGCTGAATGGTGGAAGGGTTGAGAGTCATTGTTACCCATTCGGGATGGTTCAAGAACCAGAAGGGCCAAGGATAGTAATGAAGAGTTAGACTGAATGGTGGGGATTGGAGGTGTTTTGTCTCAGGTTTTCAAGATTGAGATAGGGAAGTAATCAAATAATCGGGAGATATAGTAATCGAGTATTGAAGTTTAAACGAAAGGGTGGTGGATGGTAAGAAAGGTCTACCTTGCTCCAGCGGGTTCGGCATGTACTGCTGTGCAGCAGCATATGCTGCAGACGCGACGCCGTACGGGTTGGAATCTTTAATATTTAATTATTTTTATTATCTATACATTGAACAAATTGAACTTCTCATCAAGAAATTGAATAAGTACCAATTGTGAAACTCATCACTCACCATTATTCGCCGAGCTCGTTGACGGCATTCCGCCGGATCCATTCATAGCAGCTGCCGCTGCAGCAGCAGCGTGCTGCTGATGCTGCTGCTGGTGCTGCAGGTGCTCAGCCGCTGCGACAGCAGCCTGCTGCTGCGCCGCCATCAGCTGCAGCTGCTGCAGCTGCGAGTTCGCAGCAGCTTGGGATGAAGCTGCAGCAGCAGCTGCTGCTGCGAATCCAGGCAGATGGCCGAGCTGGCCCAGAGCGGCGCTCTGCGCCGCCAGCAGCTGGCTCTGCGCTGCAGCTCCCTGCAGTGACGGCAGCAACTGCAAAGTAGGTTTTAGCCGGTCGTCCTAAAAGCCGGCTCTCACCGAGTAATCGGAGTAGAGATACAGACGCGGGTCTCGCATCGAGTAGGGCGACTGCCTCTCTCCATTCTGCATGCTCTGCCAGAGGGAAAGAACACGTACAACACGGAATGGAGAGAGACAGACACGCTCGCCATTCGCTTTTCTAGTCTACGTTTGTTAGATGAAAAATTTCCAAGTCTAATGAGGTTCCAACTATCGCTGAAAATCCATCAATATTTTCTTCAGTATCATGGTTGAAAGATCTCACAACTTTTCGTGAGGATCGGGATATCTGAGTTGAGATAATTCCCTTTTCAGCGAGTGTTTGGCTTAGCTAGACATACATCTCGATAGGTTCCCAATCAGTCCAAACTAATCTTCTACAAGCCGATTAGGCATTTATCAGGAAGGGAGATTTCGAACATCCTCACCGGCGACTGATGCGCGGCTCCGACGGGACTCGTCGACGTCAAGGGCATCTGCAGCATGCCGCCGCCCATTCCCAGCTGAGCAGCCGACGTCATCGACATGGCTTGCTGCTGCTGCGACATCATCTGAATGCAGTTATTATTGTTATTGTTATTGTTATTGTTGTTTTGTTTATTTCGCTTGCTTTAGTCTTCCCATCATTCCAGCACAGCTGAAGGAATGATGTAGATAACTGTTCGATTGTCGTTGAAGCCATAAGATGATGTCCCTACGACTCATCCGACCCTTGCAGCAGCTGCAACACCCTTACCTGATTCGCCAACATCGGGTTCAGCAACCCCATCTGTCCTTCCCAATCTAATATATATCTCCTGCGACCCGTCCGACCCATCCGACCCCTGCAGCAGCTGCAGCCCTAGCAGCAACCCTCACCTGATTCGCCAACATCGGGTTCAACAACCCCATCTGTCCTTCCCAATCTATTATCCATATCTTGCGACCCATCCGACCCTTGCAACATCTGCAGCAACAAGCCCCGTGGTGTGGTGCGCGTGGGGTGCACTTTCCTACTCGTCGCCTGTCACAATTTCGACAAGGGTGGATGCATACCTGGTTGGCCAACATCGGGTTCAACAACCCCATTTGTGCTGCCATCTGCTGCATCCTCCTGATCTGTCGTTCCTTCTCAGTGTCCGCTAGTTTGACGACGAGGGAGGAGGAGGCACCCGCCATCGTCTGAATGGAAATATGTTGCTTTTCAGCTTATTTTTTTAGCTATCTTATTGAAAAATATGCATATTTGTCCAATAATAGGTGACTTTATAGCCGTTTATGTGCTAGTGCCAAAGTGGGAGGAGGAGGCGCCCGCCATCGTCTGAACAGGCAAATGATAGCATTTTTCAGTAACCGTTTTCCGAGCGAAATCGAAATATTTCATGTAGCGAATAGATTATATTGGCTGTGAAACATATTCAAAACCGAAAAGGCAAACATATTCACAAAGCTCACGTGCAGGACCGTCCTTTTACCTACTCCAACCCACAACCTATCCTGCAATAACGCAGTAATAACAACTAGGGTTTACCTGGCTCCCATGCAGCGCCGTCACGGCCATCTGGGCATCCATTGCATTGCAATACTTGACGAAGGCGCAGCCCTTGGACATCCCATCTGCTCCTCGAAGGACCGTGACCTAGAATTAATCCGGGTCATTCTTCATTGCTTTTCTCGGATACTCAAATACGAATAAGAATAGATTGAAATCAGTGAGATCTAAACCCCCAATCTTTACCTCCTCCAGGTTTCCGAACGGCGTGAACATTGCTCTGACTTCTTCTTCACTTTGTTGCTTGGACAACATTCCGATGAAGAGCTTGCGCATGTGTGAGTCGTCAACGCCTCCGGCTGAAAGAGTCAGAGATTATATAAGAACCTTAGTAATTGAGGAGGCTGAATTCCTGGTAGGCCTATTGTGACTTAAAATTCTGTGTAAGCATCGTCAGGCCTAACATTATAAACGATTAGTGGATGTAATTAGTCGAAGAAGATTAGATCAGTCTACTTAAGGAAGGAACACCACTCCTCCGACTAAATAGGTTTACTGGCTAATTGGAGACTGGAATTAGTGGATTGGCAAGCCTAGAGCTTCCTATTTCAATACTGTGGAATTCGGGAGGAATAGAAGGGAAGGATGTAAGCGTCACGCTCATTCCTCGCATTCTTTATCCAATGAATGCATAGAGGCGGAAAATGCTACCTATGGGCGAAATACGGATCTCCTCTTCATTTCTCGCATCACCACTTCCGGATTTTGAACATCACGCATCTCTCTCAGAGGGAAAGGATCTAGTTCACACGGTAACTATGCCTGGCGAAAGGTTCCGCGAGCCCAGGCGGCTCGAAGGTGGGATCTGAATCCGGAATTTATCTCACCTTTGGGCGACTGCGGCCGTGAATCAGTGTCCGCCGGCTTGACTTGCATCGCTCGATTCATCTGGAAATCGAGATTTTGATCCAAAAAAGGAATAAAAATAGACGAAAAGAAGTAAAAATGGCGCTAAACGGAAGTATGCGCAATGCAATCCGAGTTTCCTCTAGAGGAAGAGCGAGAAAGGCGATCCACCTACGCTTGTCACCTGATGAAAAGTGGTAATGCTACGTTGACGGTAAGGAATTGCGTCATCATTGCAAAGAATACCACTGGTCAGCGCTATCAGTAGAGCTCGAAATAAGAGTAGCCGTCTCTTCATTTTGCACACTCTCTCCCCTTGTCGAATGACGATAGACTACGCGGAATGAAGAGACTGCAACGCGAATCGCGAGCTCTAGCTATCAGAGTGAACAGGGATGAATATTTAAGAAGCTACTAAGTTGCGCGCTACTACAGCCGCCGCAGCCTCCCATCACAACTGCCCATCTCCCCTCCTCCTTCCTCCCCATCCCATTCAGTCCTCCCCTCCCTCCTCCCTCCGGTGATTCAATTGTCGTCCCACCGATAGACTTTGTCCCGAAGAGGGAAGGAAGAAGGGGGGATCCGAAAACCCAATTTAGCCCTTAGCCGCGCCGCGCCCGACACTCCTATCGCTAGTGTAAGTGGGATCAGCCCATCGATTTTCGGAGCTACCGTAGCCCGAGAAGGTAGGTCAACGCTTGGTTCCTAGCCCGAAATAGGCAGTTCGAGGGCCAAACGAAGTTAGCGGAGCGGGCCCACAACTATCAGCCAGGGGAGGAATAGTGGTGAGGTCGGGGAAGCGAGCGAAGACCCCTAAGCTGTGGATTTGGCGTACATTAGTGATATTGGGTGGGCTTATTCGATCGATTAGAGCTCATTCAGTAGTGGAACCGCAAAACGAGCTATCAATCTGGCTTTTAGGGGTTAGGGCAAACTATTGTGAACATTATAGATCTGTTAGAGCAAAAAAGGTGTCGTCAAATCACTCAGAAAAAGGAATGGCGCCTAGAGTCTACTCCGGCAATACCTAAATGGAACCCTCACTCTAGCTCGCTTTCTGCCACTAATCGCATCTCCTCAGTCTGGGAACTTCTACTGGGAATGCGTGAGAAAGCTCCCTAATTCTGAGCGGGGTCTCAAGATGGAAAGGTGAAGATGCGATTTGCTCTAATTCCATTCCCACTTCCCGGAATCAGTTGAGTTTCGCGCTGTCTTCATTCCTCGGTGAACGCAAGAAGCTTAGTGACTAGTTGAGACAATTGTAGAAAATGGGACAAAATGAAGATAATAAAGCTACGAATTCTCACTCCAGTTCATTGTTCGCACTATCTATCTGACTAAATGTGAGGTACGAGGATCTTCCTAGCCTCTATAAATTAATTCCTTTCGAACTCACCCCGGGCAGCGTTTTCTGATCATGGAGTGCCTTCTGACAGTTCATTGCTCCTATCCTACTTCGTATCATCCAAATATCAAGCTTCAGGCCTATCTAAGCGTAGTAAACTCACTCCGGGTAGTGTCTTCTGATCATGGAGTGCCTTCTGACAGTTGACAGCCGACTCTCGATGACAGTACGTGAGGAAGGCGCAGCCTTTGTGCATGCCCGTGTATTTGTCCTGCAATTTCGAAAATGATTCTAAATTTCATCCTGAGATGACGAATTTGTCCTGAATAATGATCTATTATTGATATCCGAATTCTTCATTACAACACTTCTGAAACAAATCCGCAAAGTTTTAAATGTTTTATGAGACCTATCTGAACGGGAATTACAAAAACTAGTATAAAAGCAAAAACTCGCAAAAGCGAAGGTGTTTTTATTAACAAAGCGTGACTTCTACTATCTTAGTTCCACCCGGGTATCTGCTGTCGTTCTGATCCCCCACTGCACCTGTCCCAATCTACGCAGTAGGGCTCGACAATTTCGAAATATGTCTCTCCATTTCCCCCACTCTCTCCCTCCTTATGTTCATACGAAGCCAACCCTGCTACGTAGTCGCCGTCAGGCCTCTATATTTATCCCTGATCCATTTTTCGTTTCAATTCGACACGCATCGACGAGCTTCATTCTGATTCGTTGGTTGAATTTCGAGGCTTCTTCATTGTCGAATTTCCTCTTGAGGACTAGTGCACCGAATCCATTTCCCGGATGTGACCCTTCCATTTCCCGGTCCTCTCATTTCCCGGCTCTCACCTTCAATATCGTGAACTCGTAGATCTTTCCGAACTGCTCGAAGAGGTGCCTCAGGTCCTTTTCTTCGAGATTCCGAGGAATCTGAAAGCACATTTCTCTTATTTCGTATCTGGAAGATCTCCCTCTGGTCCACTTTATCACTCCTTTCCTTTTCTCCCAAGCCATTCCATCTTTAGTTACGTTTCACAGTTTCTTCAAATTGAGAAAAGTCTCGAAAGATTGATAACAAATTGCAAATGCTTCAAACAAATTTCGAATCCAGTCTGTCCCTGAATTTCTCATGCATCAGAAATCCTCAATTCTCTTGCACTTTCGTGTCCCCTTCCTATCCTTTAGTACACGCTACCCCTCTTCTCTTTCCATCCCCTCTCGATTCCGGGGCCCCAGCATCCCGCCACGATTTCACCCTCGGATGCACATGGTGTAGCCATGGCGACGTTTCCTACTACTCCAACCCCCGTCTAATTGTCCACAGGACCGGCTTTTAGCAATCGTCGCCCAGGCGCACACTCGATCGATGCGGACATCTGTCATCTGCCTCGCATGCCTAATTTGCATGTGGGACTGGGAATGGAGGGGAGGGAGGGAGCCTCTAGGGACACGCTCTCGGTTTCGGATATCCTCCCTCTTCTCATGCCTGGCTGGGCTTGACGCTCTCCTCGTTTCGCGTGCTCTCTCGCATCTCTGACTCTGGAGAGCATGCTAAATGGAGAGACTAGGCTCTTGGGAGTGAAATACGCCCGGCGCGCCGGGCTCAGAATGTATGACTTGGGGCGAAGTCTTATCGATTTACGCCGTCGACGCGCGTTGAGAGACTAGAAAGGAAGGGGGAAGAGAGGGAGGAAAAGGGAGGAAGATAGTGGAAACGGGGGGACGTGAAATGATGAGATTCTAATACTACTTGAGACGCAATACACCCTCTTCAGAAGCCTTGAAAAACTACGCTTGAGTGACAGACAGACAGTACCTAGCAACCACAGGGCACCGTTTGGTGCCAGCGCCAGCTGGGCCGTAATTGGAACCAGAAATGATTGCTTCGTTCTAAGAAAAGGCCCGACTCTATGGTATTCAGTGTGAAAAGAGACAGGAAGGAAGGGTTAGCAATTCGAAAAAGGAATAAAGATAAAGACTTGTCCAACAAACTGCTTAGGACCGAAAGAACCGTCGTTTCAGGGAAGAAAAAGAGGTGAGCAATTCGAAAACCGAAAAAAGTGAGTCGTACCTGTCCAACAAATAGCTTGATGGCATCGGAATCCTTCACGGGAAACCCCGAGGAGTCGGTCGACCCAGCGGGTGATGGACAGCCCTTGTGCACCATCTTAATGATTATTATTACTAAAATAATACTAAATAATTGTCTAAAATCGGGTAAAATCACGATAAAACCGCTCAAAATCGGTGCAAATTCATGAAAAATCGCTATTTCAGGCCAATTTCAAGCTACCCCACTCATCAACCGCACAGGAAGTGGCAGCCTCGAGCCTTTTCGAGGCTTGCCGCTCGAATTGCAGTCAAAAGGCGAAGAAGCGAGCCTACTGCTTCCATTCAAGACCCCTCTCGCGCCACCCAAAACAACATTCATCTTGCCACTTCGACTACCCTTTCTACCCTTTCACCCCAAGAAGAAACGAGCCCGAAACATCCATGTTTCGTCCAAGAATGTTTCCTGTCATGCTAGTGTCTTTGCCCTCTCTCTCGTCATGGCACACTATTTCACACACTTAACACCCTCTGAAGAGTAGCAACACGCAAAAGGTAAAACCATAGTTTTGGCCCATTGGTCCCAGAATCGTGGGAAGCAAAGACAGTGTGACAAACAAAAACGCGCGCTCGTTTTGTTTTCGCGCTACCGTTTTTGTGTCTGGCTACCTGCTTCTCTGCTAGAGAATCTCTACTACTTCTTGTCAGGGCTTGTTAGTTTCACACAAGCGGAACCATGATTGCCCTGTTCCGGTACCAGGAACCCCGGAACCAAGCCCCCAGGCGGGTATCGAATTTTGCCAGTACTCAAGGACCCTAAGAGAGCAACGAGAGAGCGTAAAGAGAATAGGCGGCGAGGAATTGGAATGAGTTCCCATCTCTTTCTGCTCCTTCTTTCTTTCTTCCTTCTTCCCACGACGACTACGGGTTACTTATTGGGCGCGCAATCGAAGTAATAATCAAGGAGAAAAAGAATCGACCTAAATTTGACAGATAACTAGAATTGAAGAATTCCCAAGATGACTACGAGTTACTTATTGGGAGTGACCATCAACTCATAATCACTGAGAATTCCCATCCCTTCTTGCCCCGTTTCTTCCCACGACACCCGGCCCGCTACATTTCGCACGCTGACTGATTCCTTACTTGTTTGCGACAAATTTAGAAATCATAGTCGGTAAAAATCGGTTAAATTCCGCTTGAAACTTCAAGGAAGCAAGCAATGCGTTATTAGGCCGTCGTAACCCATGATTGAAGCGTTTCTGCTCAAAATATCAACGCAAGCTCGAAAATAAAAGCTGTTATTAGAGGCATCTTGTCAGCGCATGATCTTTTGTACAGCAGCTAGTCTTCGCGTCAAAAAAACAAAAACAAGAACAAGCCTACGAAAAATAAGGGATAAACCGACAAAATAAGGGATCCCGTGCCCCGAGGCCTCATAAGCTCGTCGGGATCCCCTGGCTCTTAAGAGGGTTAGAGGCATAGTCCATGGAAGGAGAGAGAGAGAGAGGAGAGAAGAAGCAGAGGGGAAAAGGGGGGCGGAGCCTCAGGAGCAACCATCAACCATTGCAAAATGACGACAGATGGGCATTGTCCGCTGCGGTCTCTCACTTTTGCGTGGTCTCTAGCTGGTTAGGGAGGAAGAGAGAGCAGGTGGAGGCGAGAGAGGCAGACAGTGACTGATGATAGTCTGTCCATAGGGAATGAGAAGCAGAGGCCATGGCATGTCATTGACCGATCAGGAGGAGGGTAATTAAGTGCCTTTCGGATCGATCCTGGATGCCCATCCTCGTTTGAATGATCTAATCAATCAGAAATATAGTATTATCTTTCACTATAGAGTGTCAGAATGGAAGATTCCTTTGGGTATGATCCGCCGCGAAGAACAGACTATTGAAAAACATGTGGAATATGTTTCAGACAATGCATAATTCATAGAAAATGTTGGCGCTATCGCTGTTTTGAAGGTTTCATTTCAAAGAACAATACTTATTGTGGTAAATCGAAAAGAAAACCCCGATAGCTTCGGACAATCTTCAATCAATCAAAAGTGTTCCCTCTATGCGACAATGTCCAGACAATACCCCAAATCTCCCACAAATCCGGATGCACATACCGTAGTCTCGAGTGGGCCTATCGCGAGTGAGAAGAGAAAGGAAATGCGCTGAGTGCGCGAGCCTCTCCCATTTTGCACTCTCTGGCCGGTCAGACAGAGCGAGAGAGCACGCGAAATTGAGAGAGTCAGACATCGAGAGACCCTTTCTCAGACGAAAAATTGCGCGGCGGGCGTCTCGAATCGTGAGTGAAATGGAGTCCTGAGATTCAAGGGATATGTATCCCCATTTCTCTTAGGAAAGGAGGGGTACTCTAGGACTCAAACGCTTGAAGGGGGGCACTTCCTCTGAAGCCCATACTCTGGAGGAATGCGTTTCAGCCAGTGAATAAAGAGGGAGTGGGTGACGCAGCACCAATGAAGAATAGTGTTGCGCTGCTTTGATAATACGCTACAACCATAGTTACCATACTGATTGGCCAGGACAGAATCGTAAAGCGAAAGGTCTCGTACTCCGGAAGATGATAAATGGAAAGACGAAGGAGAGATGACACCAAGCTGAGAGGAGACTATTTCATTCCTAGTAGTCGTAACAAGCCCTCTCATTTCACGCACTCTCTATGCTATCAGAGAAACTGAGAGATAACGCGAAATGGAGAGGGTCAGACATCTAGAGACTCTCTCCTGTTGCCCTGCTCTCATCAGTTAGAAAGGGCGAGAGAGCATGCGAAATGGAGAGACTGCGACCAGTATGCAAGCTTTCTTACTCATTAGAGCACGAGTCTTGGGCAGCTACTAATAGGAGTGCGTCTGTTATTAGTCCTTGTCTCATCATCTCTCTCAGCGGTCAGAGAGGCGAGAGAGTGTGCGAAATGGAGAGGCGAAGAGACTTATTGCAAACTCTTCCTGGATATGTACTCGATTTTGCCACATTTTTTTTGTGGCCAGAGAGGCGAGAGAGTGGGCAAAATGGAGAGACGATGATACTAATTTCGAATACTTACCGGGTATGGACACTCCTGCAGCATGAGGCTCTCTACGCAGTCCATTCTGCAGAGTCGTGGGCCTGGAATATCATGTTGAGTAGAGCTCAGAAAGAGGATTGTGCTCTGTTATTATGGAAATGTGACGAAAGAAACACGGATCTACGTCAGAGATATGATACTAACATATGATGTCAAATGTGGGAGGCGTGATACAAGCTATTGAAGCTACTGATGAACGAAACACTGATTTATCAAAAATATAGAACTCAGGGGCTTCTGAACAACTACAGGAGCAGTTTCCGAACAAGTAGAATCCATCAAGGGACATTAAGGAGCGAAGAAATGTCGACCAGGCCCAGCAGCCTCGCAAGCTCACACAGTCTCGAGAGCATCCTCGTCTCAATTGGGTTCATTCCCTCCTCCTCCCCCTCTCCCTCCCTCCCTCCTCTACTCTACTAGACAGTGCTATAGACCACACCCAATCGAGAGACTACTCAGCACCAGACAGCTGGTCACGAGGGGGTGGCAGGTGGGTTCCGCACCGGGTACCAGGGGGGACCCGAGGGACCAGGCGAGAGAGTGTGGGGATTGGAGAGGGTCCGATCGCATGTGAAACTAATCGACAGACGGTAATGGATGGGTGGGTGAAGGGGACAATGGGGGCATGGATCGAGACGGAGATGCCATTGTTTTTTGCCCGAGTTTATGGGATTGCGGGTTACTGGGGTCGTAGGGTGGTTTTTAGCGCATGGAATCTATGAGAGAGTGATTATACCAACTATGCATTGACGTCTGAAATGAAACCTGTGAAACGCATCCCAATTCTGGGTGCTGTCAAAACTGCAAGTCAATTCCGCTTTATTGAGTTTTCTAAATATTTTCTATCTCGAGCGGTGGGAACCAGAGGTCGAGGTGCACTGCAGTCTGCAGAGTCCACGCTTTCTCCTCTCCCATTATTACCTCCTTCCTACCGTAGTCGAACGACACTTCCTGCTTCAGAATAGGTTCTGACTCTCCTCATTTCGCCTGCTCTCTCACCTTCTCTGACCGGCGAGAGACCACGTCGAAACGAGGGAGTCTAAGAAGCGTCTCGTAGTGCATTAGCCGACGTCGCTCATGCCCCATTGGGTCCTGCTTCCTACCCAGGACCCTCTCCATTTCCCATGCTCTCTCACTGGCTAGAGATGGTGAGAGATCAAGGGGAATTGAGAGAGCTCTTACCTCGTTCGGTGCATTTCCTGCTCGAGAGCAGGACGTCTAATGGCGGATTGAACAAGAAAGGATAAAATGAGGGATCGGGAAAGAAAATATAAGTTTCATCGTAGTGATATATTCGACAATATCGAAGGATATCAATGTACATACTGAAGTCAACTTATAGAGAAGATTTTGTTGGTTGCAGACAGATCCTACCCATTCCACGGGTTTTTGACAGTAAAGATAACGCAAAATCAAGAGAATGACATTCCAATCACTCCAATCATCCATATTGCATGCTTTCGGAACGCTCAAAGGGTTCTCGGTTCCCTCTCCTCCTCTCCTCTACTCAACAGAAGGTTCTCAGCCACCTGCTAGTGCATCTCATCATCCATTCATCGCTCAGCCACCGGATTAGTGAGGAAAAGGGCTGAGGAACTACATGAACATCAGCAAAAATATAGACTGCAATCATTCGGAATCGTCAAAAGAGGCTCATCTACTCATCTCCCCCCCCCCTCCTTCTCAACAGAAGGTTCTTAGCCCCTGCTCGATCATCAAATCTCACTTCGGCACTATAAAAGATACTTTCATTTAGATGCTCGAAAAAAACTACTAACTAAGTAACGAAAGAGCGTCAAAGGGTACTCCTCCACTCTCCCCAACAGAAGGTTCTTAGCCCCTGAACGAAGAATGAGACGAACGAGCCACCTGCTGACCCATTCAACCTCATTCCTTATTCGGGTCCATTCAGCACTCAGAGTCGTCGGATAATTGCAGAAAATGAACAGTAACATCTAAGAACTTGCTCGAATCGGTTAGCAAAATCGACACTGTGATTCCTCATGTGTTTCACTGTTTACATACCCCTGTCAGAATCGCTGAATGCCAATGGACGTCTACCATCGAATGCTGAAAAATCAATCTGAATGCCTCAATTTCAGGCTCATTCCAGGCCGATTCTCTCATTCGTCAAGCTCTGCAACCTAAACTCAATCTGACTCTCCTATTTTCGTTCTGTGCCCATTTCCCCATTCATTCCCTCATCGAAGACTAGACATCGTGAATATCTTTCCCAATAACGTTCCCAATCGCATGTGTTTCACTGATATGATATCCACGATGAATTCAATGACCGCCACCTATCTTCTTCTCAAGAACTAAATCTGAACGCCTCTCCTCCCATCTCCCTGTCCCATTCATTGAAGGATTCAGATTGAGATCATCCTTCCTCCTTACCCTCTGCTAGGTGCAAGTTGCTGTACCTTTCTCCACTGACTGTACGGTATTATTGACAAACCCAAGAATAGCTCTTATCCTCTCATTCCCATTCACTCTCCCGTTCTATCCTCAGATTACCCCTGCTCCTTACTCAACATCCGAGAAATAATGGACTGGATAAATGCGAGAACATAATGGGCCGCTTGTCGTCCTTGTTAGAGTGGGTTGAGGGGGGGGGAGGGAGAGGAGAGGAGGAGGGGGGTATGGTAGGGGGAAGAGGGAGGAGGGACTCTGGTATGGGTTTCCTAATAGTAGACTAATAAAACTGGGCTTTGAGACGCGTCACTAATAGTACACTAAAGAGGAAGCTCCTCAATCTATCCCTCTGCATCCCTAATAGTGTACTAAAAGCGCTCCCTAATAGTACACTAAAGAGGAGGCGGGAGGAGGCGGCTCCCTCCCTCTCTTAGCGCCCCTAATAGTACACTAAAGCTATTCCCTATTAGTACACTAAAGAGATACTTTAGTGTACTAATAGGGATCGATGCCAACAGATGAACACGTTCGTTCGCAATTTCACTTTCATTGTTCAATCATTTTCTGTAACTCTTGTAATTTTTCATGTGAGTTCATTTGTTGTGGTCGTTTCTGTGCCCACATCATGGGGCCCTGTTATGCGCGACTGCCGTATTTCAGATGATTCCTTTGCAATTTTCAAAATGAGAAGATCAGGAGGCGTCGAATAAGCCGCAAATTTGTCCTCCATTGTTCTCGAAAGGTTAGTTCTACTTTCTAATAGCAATTCATATTTTCCAGATAAGTAATGAATGTCCCAGAGTTTCGGGAAAACGACTTCCTCCTAATTGAAGTTATAATTATGACTGCTCA
>LS563634.1:803884-827064 GCA_900490775.1 Pristionchus maxplancki
AGACTTTTACAAGGGGAGATGCCAATGCGCATCCGCAGCGTTTGACAGCCTAACCTTCAAAGTGCATGTGGAAAAGGATCGCTTGAGGACTCATGAGCCTACTTTTCATGGGAGTAAAAAGCAAAGGGAAGTCGGTAAAAAAATGTTGAGAGCGCGCCAAAACACGCGAAGCCTGCGATGCGCTTGTGAAAGGCTCGAGACCCGGCGAACAACGTAGCAACCGTAGGTTGCTAGTTAATTATTAAATTAATTAATGGTAATTGAGGAAATAGTTGTCGTGATCTCTCGCCATCCTGATAAATGCTCAACAATGCAGTAAACAGCCAATCTATAAGAATGCAAAGACATTTTTCTTGTTCCAATCGAAGTGACAATTCTCCCGTTTCAAGGTCTGCTCATAACTACGAAACTCAAGGTACTCAAGGTACCTTCGGCGCTTCTGATTGTCCAACTACCACCAATCAATATCGAGGATACTACTCATCAGCACCATCTTTTCTATCAGTTTTCAAATCCACACTATTCCCGTTTCAGCATCTGGTCATATCTATGGAATTCAAAGTACGGCAATTATGCTGTTGAATTTCAAGAAAACCATGTTTCATGACCACCATAATACTCATGGTCTGGTAACGAGTTCTCAGGGCAATTACTCGTTCAGTAAGGAGCCCAAGGCACCTAGCACCGTGAGGACGAGGTCAGGTTTTCAATAGAGTGCGCAACCACTCACCCAGTCCGGACGTGGAGCCAGTGATCAGCACCACCTTGCCGCGCATGCTCTCGTCCTGAAGTGAACAGATCAAAAGGAATTAAATAATATTTAAATTCAGTTTCAAGCATCCGTCTGATCTTGGTTTCATCAATACTAGTAGTTCGCTGTTATAAATTATCAGCTTTAGGTTTCATCAACCATACTGGTTCACTCTAGTGCATTCTTCTCAATCTATCTAGGAACTCATGGAAATGGAAACACTCATTTCGGTTTCACCAACACAGTTTAACATCCGAAACATTGATGCGCATGTTGAAATCTTTTTCCATTGGTAAAAAACAGCAATCTTCGAACACTACTGGTACTTATTTCATCATCCCAACCCACTCACCAATCAATACCCCAACCCCCTACCGTACCTGCGCAGGCATCTCCAGCAGCCGCGCGTACGAGGAGATTAGCGCGCCCAGCTTGACCTTCGAGCGGGAGTACGGTAGCCTCACCGAGTACTGTAGTTCTCTAATTATCGATTGCCCTTCTAAATAATATTAGATATCACAGCGCCCATCAACGCTTCAGTACACCTCCAACAACTTCAATTCACATTGCCTAATTCTTTATTCGACACTCGAGTATATTCAGTGAATAATA
Organism: Pristionchus maxplancki; assembly: GCA_900490775.1. Lineage (NCBI taxonomy): Eukaryota > Metazoa > Nematoda > Chromadorea > Rhabditida > Neodiplogasteridae > Pristionchus > Pristionchus maxplancki. Next base: position 805,248 of record LS563634.1, read on the forward strand.
TTCGCACCGTGCAAGAAGCTGAGTTAGTACCCGTTGACTATATTCACAATCAAATCATAATCTATCTGACATCGCTCTACAAGCTACTGTACTACAAAAGGGGGCGTGGCCTAGAAAGGGGCGGAGCTTCGAGGGGGCGTGGTTTGAATGGGGCGGAGCAGCAACTTCATCAGTGCTCTTCCTTCTGTGTCGCAGCCGCTTGCCGGTCGGCTTTCTGAAATGGGGAATAATGACGTAAGGAAAGCGCTCAGCCGTGACCAAGATTTGATATTTTGACTTTTTTGTTTAACTTCGATGTTTCTCCTTACAAGCAATATTGCATTCGCAACTCTATCTTAATCCCCCACTGACGCACTGAATCACCGGATGCTCCAACGCCCATAAAAAAATGCAACTACTCTACGGATTGTGATTTTTATTCAAAAGATCGCACCTAGAATCACTCTTGAGAAGTCAGTCTCATCTCAAGCCCCTGCCGAAACACGATTCCGCCTCCTGCGCGCACCTCATCACCATCGCACGGAAACCATCGAGAGGCAGAATAAATGTTCTAATAATAATTCTAATGCGGTCAGAATCAGACCACCGCATCACACTTAAACTTAACTACTCGCTGCAGCATGTTACCACCAGCCAACGACCGGAAACTACTAATATTCTAATAATTATAATTGTCGAACCTTTCTACTCAACACTAAATCCCCATTCGACTACTCTCATGACCGCCCACTGAAACATTCACATGCCTGCTCTTATGACTCTAGTTTCCGATTAATCGATCTTCAGCCAGAGACTCGTGGGCAGCAGCAGAGAGCCAAACAATATCAAATAGATTATCCCGAAAGTGCATTCTCCATAACTACTGTTTCAGAACATCTTCCTTTGTATTGACCTACACGTGAAACACAGCCTCACCTCCTGCTCCCACACCAAAAACAGCAAGAATGCTAACGATTCGGCAACGATTATGCGCAAAGTTTCTCAATATAAACCCATTTTTTAATAAAATGCGTGTGAAAATAATCACTCACATCCTTCTCGTTCTTCTCCGTTATCTAACTACCCCCCCCCCTGAATACAAACTCCCAAAATACTTGGCCTAATTAACTAATTAATTACTTAATTAATAAAAATCACTGACATCCTTCTCCTTCTTCTCCCGGTATCGCTGGTATCGGCCCGCGTCCTCCACCGCGCGCATCCATCTGTAGAAGGAATTGATAGCTTCATTTGGCAATTTTACGTTTCAACCATTCCTCAAGGCTGAGCCCCACCTTCAATTCGCAATACAACAATCCCTGTAAAAACCCGTCCTTCGACTGCAAAACCCAAATCGATGATCGATTGCTCTCCACCAGGCACTTTGCCGCAGCGCAGCGACTACATAGCAAGGACTGCCATTGTGTTCACAATGAATGAAGGGTTCTTGCTGAACATACACTAACTATCAATGCTCTTATCGCAAAAGAATAAACCGTTCCGTTTTTTTGGTTCCGCTCTGTCGAATGTTATCGTTGATTACGAGGTCTCAGCGTCTAGTTTATGTGCTCAATCGGTACCTAAGGCCTTTAATATAACGCATGGAGAAGAACGGAATTTGAGAAATAATCAATAGAAAATAAAATGTTCCGTAATGTGCGCTAAACACCGTAGCGACTTTGCAGAGCATTCGAAACGCACGATACTCTATTATATTTACTCCCTTCACTCTAACTTTTATAACCAGACAATTTCTCGACGCACGATTACTACAAACCTAGATCATCCCTTCTATTCACAATCTCATGAGGCTGCCCTCTTCAATACCACTACACACACTTCTCCCTCAGCCCTCTACTCTATCTTACTATCAATGTTACTGTCACTGTCACTGGCATTATCATTCCATGTCACTGTCACACACTCACTCACCGATACTCTTTCCTGATCTCATCCGGATTCTTCATCTCTACTCCCCATTTCTAAACCAGGCAATTTCGCGCCGCGCAATCAGCACATATCAGTGCCATACTTTTACTCGCAATACCGTGGTAACATCCCCTAGATTAACAACATTCCTCCCAATAACAACAACAACAACAACAACAACAACAATACCTGTACTCCTCCCTGATCTCATCCGGATTCTTCCTCTCCCTCAACTCCTCGCACTTCTTCCGATACGCCTCGTCCACGTCCTTCTTGAGCAGGGAAGCGATCTCGTCTACCTGAATTATTAAATACTTAAATAGAAAAGAACAGGCTCTCCCAAGAAAGTCGTCAGCTTCACACTTTCGACCTAGATGATCCTCGCTTTACTGTCCCAGTTACTGGCCGTCTAATATTAGAAGCTAATGCTCCATACCATTGCAAATGAGAAAATTAACTATCAAGGAAGGAAGCATAGTCTGCCCTGAATCTCTCGCTTCAAACATTCAACTTGTTACAAGTTACTTGTACGTTTACGCTTCACTGTACCACCATATCGCTAACCTACACAAGGGTTCAATATATCCGACTTTTCTCCGTTGCTGAATAAGAAAAAACGATGCCATACCTGACCCAGGGAGGAATTTTTTCGTCCCAACATTTGCTTCAGTTGTACGGGTCACCCCCTATTTTAGGGTATTTTCAATGATTTTGTCACCTAACTAACGGGTCACCTCTGACTTTTTTTGAAAAATGTCAAAAACTGAACGGGTATCCGCCACCTTGAAGTTCGTCAAGGAAAACGGCGGACAGCTATGACGATGGCTCATCTCCGCTTCATTGCCCCGCCATATCCCTTATCAACTCTAATACATAAAACTAAATCGTTGATATCCCTAGCCTTACAACTATGACAGCGTGGGCAATATAACCAACAAATCAATGAATAATTTAAATATCTACCGTACCTCGCACGCATCCGCGACGCGGTTCCTAAATTCCTGCTGCGGATTCACTATCTCTCGCCTACCGTACCTCGCACGCGTCCGCGACGCGGTTCCTAAACTCCGGCTGCCGGAGGAACGACTTGGCGATCTCGTCCGACTCGATCAGCTGCGACAGGCGGTGCTCGCGCAGACGGATCTGGATGCTGAAATTGGGCATTTTAAATTATTAAAATAATAAAATCAATTTCATAAACAGTATTTTGATAAATATTATAATTCACACTCAGCACTAGTGGATGTGAAACCGAAAACCGAACCGACTGAAACATCCAAAATATTTTCCATTGCCCATCATGATCGCGAATACAATTCCATTTCCCACAGCCAACTACTATCATAGAACTTCTATGATAGTAGTTGGCTGTGGGAAATGGAATGATAGAAGGTGAGATACTCAAATCCACCTTCTGGCACGAATCACCAAATCCGTTTTCACAACCCCAATCTCGACATTTGTGATTCGTTTTCGTAACGACATACCTGTCATTGCATGCTCACTAGTTCAAGCACTATCATAGAATTCTTGAAACTCAGCTGCTCCTTTGCGAAAATTTCCCATTTTCGAAAACGAAAATCAATAAACCCACAGGTATCCCGCATTGTACAGTATCACTGCGTCAAATCCCATTTCGAAATAACATCAAAACAAATAAAATCAATAACCCACAGGTATCCCGCATTGTACAGTATGACGGCGGCGGCGCCGATGATCGTCCATTTCATGATCAGCTTCCACTGCTCCTCGCGACGCTTGAAGATCTGCAAAGGAGCCTGTTGTCGTTGTTGTTTTTAAAATGCTATTCAATTTTTGAGCAACGGCCACCGAGAACTTATCAAACGTACGACTCCTCATTTCTCTTAACCCCTCGCCGCAGCAGCAACCTAGCTGGCGCAAATACCAACCAAAATCGCGCGTATTCTTCGAAATTTCGGCTCCAATACCTACCAATTTGAATCTAATCACTCCAATCGATAAATCAGAAAGATCCTTATGTATCAGCCACTCGGAAGAAGGCCGGCAGGAAGACCGAAGATGACATGGATGAGATGCATACGGCAGGATTTTGCATTCAGAGGACTGGCTGAGAGACACACACACTCAATCGAGAACTGTGGAGCCAGAGAACCGCACATCCAGACCCCGCGTAGCGTAGAGAGAAGGTCAACTAGGCGACGAATACATAAAGAAGATTATTGATTCCCTTTCGTTTCTTTGTTCTTTTTTTTGTGTATGACCCCTATTGTTTCTTTCGACCTGGATAAAATGATGAAGATGATGATGATGATGAGGCCAATCGATACTACCGTACCTCACTATCGCTCAGATTCTCCTCTCCTCCGGGCTTCGCGCCGGGATTGCCACGGAAGAAGGCCTCCCAGCCACTGCAAGAGAAGGTGTTGGGAATTTTCAAACCAAGAAACATTTGAGTTTCATCATTTCACGACCTCCGAGAATAACACGTGAAACTAATCGATCGCTGCTATTGTCACTAGTAATTATTTCAACATCTCGTGACGCATTCACGCAGATCAACACTTACCAGACTAAAATGGTACATTGCTAACAAAATGGTATCAGAGGAAAAATATGAAATGCGGAATAACAGCTAATCAATTCTCTCACTTATCCACGCAATCCACTAACTCCAGAATTCCAAAGATAAGCAAAATAGCTACTCACCCTCCTCCTCCATAATAGTCCGGCCGCACACTCGGGCGGTAGGCGTGGCGGTACCTCGCACGCTCGCGCGCTCGCTCCTCCATCTCATCTCTGCAAAATAGCGTGTTTACAGCAAACAATTTACTTCCAAGCTCGAAAGTTTAAAACAAACGGAGGGACAGACCGATACAGCGAACTTCTATCACTTCTCAAAAGGAATATCGCAAGAGTAATCACCCCCCGCATGAGTTGAACGCATGAATCAACAAAAATGAAACCATCGAAATGATTCATACTGCCGATAATTATTCGACTCAAGCGTTCATTCGCATGCGATTGGAAAAAGGGAACAAAAACTCAAGCGCGTCACAATAAGCGTGCGATTCAAATGATAATCGGCCAGTGTGGGAACACAATCTGAACATCCATGGAGACCAGGTGATTTGTTTCCGCTAAGAAATTAGATAACCAAGCAAATTTTAAACTGGTTAATAGCATCCATACAGAGAATTATAAAACCCACGACAAACAAGTATATTGCACTCCCTCCTGTGATACTACAACCTCCTATTTGACGGACTCTTGAGCGCATCCACCCCCATATTTTAGACCAATTCGCCCGTTTCCTCTATTCCCCCCATAAATAGCTCGATTATGCCATGTTGGGTCGGTTTTCGAAATCAGTACCTGTGATCATACAACCGCCTATCCGCCGGCCTCCTCAACGTATCGTACGCCGTCTTCAATTCAACGAAGGCTACCGTCGATTCAGTAGAGGCATTGTGCAGGTCGGGGTGGAGCTGGAATTATTAATTAATTAATTATTAATAATTTTTAAAAAAGCAATAACATTTTAACAACGCATAGACATTAATATCGATCACTGCAAATATGAAGACCTCGCTACCTAAAGTCTCCCGTCAGGACAGCAACTGTCGTGCGGGCAAAAATAAATGAGTAATGTTCTTATTCTCTCACTTCGGCGGGCTCTCTCGCCTCGTCTAATCGACTAGATAATAGGTAAAATGGAGAGGACAAGGAAGGGAAAGGAGATGAGTGACGCGATCACACCAAGTTTACCGCAAATGTGCGATCGCTCTCCCACTTGTTTGTGACCGCTCGCTATTGATCACTCGAAAACGGGAACTATTCATGGATCGCTCATGCAAAGATGTGACGCAAGTGATAAGGACAGGAATTGCGTTGACACGCTTGCAAAAAAGATCACTAATACAAGATAAGATAACTACACAGTACTTGCAGTTTCTTGAGAAGATCTAGCGAAAAATAACAACAGTGCAATCACTGTGAGCGTTTTTGCGAATCAATTAGAGCGTCTTTTGTGTGTCAATTTCGAAATTCGCCCATTTAAAGGTTAATTTACGACACAAAAAGCCCACCTTCTTGCTCTTCTCATAGAAGGCCTTCTTGATCTCGTCCTGGGAGCACTTTCGACTCACGCCCAACACGTCGTAGTAGTCGCGCTCCTTGCCTCTGAGGGGCGTCGTAGAGAGAGCACGAATGGCTCTATAAAACACGGATGAGAATCGATCACGGGAAGCCCCGCAGTGGAACCGGATGGAATGGCGACGCCTAAGCCTACGGTTATATTAGTTTCACTACTTTTGATTGAACTACTAGGCAAACTATACGCCCCATTAGTTAAACCTGTCCAGCTATAGTTAATTAACTAACCCTCGAGGAAAGACGACGCTGCTTAGTGACGAGGACGGCGCGGCCGAGCAGCGACTGAGGCAGGCCGAGTGTACCCGTGGGAAGTGCATAACATCCCCTGATAAATTAGTTTTAAAAACATCGCCTAAAGCAAGGAAAAACAGCGTAAACATCGGGTAAACAGAGGAACTCGAGTTTCGCCTCACCTAATCGAGAACTGTGCCAAAAGCCGCTTAGTAGGCTCAAGTTTGACGATTTTTCTTACCGAATTTGTCATTTGTCGCCCGCATTCTTTCGAAATTCCATTCGCTTTTGCGCCTTTGTTACTCTCTCGCGTTGTTTTGCCTATTTTCGTTGAGTAATCTGTGTATTCTCATTAATCTCAGGACTTCATCCCATATCTCGCGATAATGGCCGACGAGGATGATTTCAATGAGATGGAAGGCGACGACTACGGAGATGATGCAGTTGACGAAATGGAAATGGACGGGAATGAGGAGGGCGAAGATGGAGAGCGGATCGATATTCTTCCTTCCACCGATAAGGGCACTGCTTCAGGTAAAGGAAATACGAATTATCCTGTAAAATAACCACGGATATAGTAGTGGTTCCTCAAGTAACTGTCTTGAATTACGGGCTCAAAATTACTTTTAAAAGTATTTTTTAAAAAAACATCTTTTCCCTTCAGCCGAGAAAGTGACGACTCCGTACATGACCAAGTACGAGCGAGCTCGAGTGCTGGGAACGAGAGCACTTCAAATCGCGATGGGCGCTCCCGTGATGGTCGAGTTAGAGGTATTTATTTAAATAAATATTTTTATATTTGAAATTATCACTAATTCACTTAATAATTAACGAGTACTTAATCAAACTAGCTATAGTTCATGGTTAGCGGGTAATTCACATAAATTAGAAGGATCCCGGTATTCTCCACGCAACATTTATTTAAATCCTTGTATTTCCAATTTATTATTTTTAGGGTGAAACGGATCCGCTAGAAATCGCAAGAAAGGAGCTGAAGCAGAGACGAATCCCTATAATCGTTCGTCGTTATCTTCCTGATGGTTCATTCGAAGATTGGGCTGTTGATCAACTACACATTACTGATTGGTGATCTCGTTTCACGTTCTTATTATCGTTTCGTTTCACATGTTCTCATACGCAACATAAAATGTTACCTATTGTTTTATATGCTTGTTATTCACCGAATATCTTTAAAGATTTCAAAGTCAGAATGGGGATACATACTGCTTTGCTCCCTCGAAATTCTTCAACTGAACGCATTCAATATCGCGCCCAGTATCGTGAATACCGCGAGATCATTGTCACAGTATTATTAGGAGAGTGGGGGCAACGGGATATTCGGCAAAATCATTTCGCGAGCCATGGAGCAGTGATCGAAAAGTCATGTCAATTGAAAATTTTCTTCCGGAAAAGGTGCCCGATAATAGTGTCGGATGATAGAACTCGATCAGCTCTTTTCAATGGTGTATTTGTTCTAAAAACTTGTCGTTTTCGAGATCGGGTACGAGAGATCAGCAGATCAACCCTCAGAATGGTAAAAGTCAGTTTGCAATCCCACCGTGTATACTCAGTGAGAGAGAGCGTTGGAACGCAGGAGAGTCTTCTACTTCACGGTCCAGCGCCCGGCTTGCTTCGGCATTTTTTTGGGTTTACAAGTCGTTCTGCTATTCGTTTACCTGCTTTTCTTTTTCCGATTTACCTTCATCAGTATCCTCTCACTGACTTTTCATCCGCGGGAGCGTGTGCTGGGCGTTGATTGAGGCTTTTTCGTCGCCTGTGGCTCGTTGTGCGCCTGTTTCACTCGTTTCAATCGTTGTTTAACCCTTTCTGGTCTCTGAATATCACCCTGCAGATGTCCGTTTCGCGACGTCTCGTGAAGGAACTCATCAGTGACCTGCCGCTGGGCAGCGTCAACTTCGCTTTCGCCTACGGCTCCGGAGCCGTGCCGCAGGTGATACAGTTATTGTACGAGGTCTTAGATAACTCACTTGAAAAAGACAATTTGATGCCGTTTCCCTCGCAGGTTTCACAGTAGAGCGCTTTCCGTAGTAGGGCGTCCAGAGTGTAGTGCGGCTTGTATTCATTTGTTACCCTTCCCGTCATTATAAACCCTTAATCAACCTCATTTTTTATCAAATGATCGAAATTTTCAACATAATATTTCAGGAAAACGAGCGAATGGAGGACAAGATGGTCGACCTCGTGCTCTGCACTAAGGATCCGCAGGTATTTTTCGATTCCAGTTTTATCCCCGATTCTTGGCTCTCATCCTCAATTGTTATAACTAAACAAAGGACAAAGAAATGGTGCTGATTACTAATTAATAACCGATTAATAATTAATAATCGCAGGCCTTCCACGCCGAGAACCTGCAGCGGAACCCGTCGCACTACTCGTTTCTGCGCATGCTCGGCCCCGCCACCATCACCAAACTGCAGGTACATAGATGGAAAAGTCAGGTGATAAAATCGTCAGAACCCCGGGTATGTTTATGCAAAAACCTAGAAAATCGGCTATATTTTTGAAATACCGGGTACGTTTTAGAATGCTAGGTGCTTCTCCACGTTAACTGAATCCTTGAAAACCGGGTACGTTTACGGACTTTAGGTAATTTTTGACGACCTTTTCCTACTCTGTGCAGGTATCGAGTTCATCGACACTTGATTTATATTATTGTTTCCGCAAAAGCAAACGCTGTTCGGTAAGTAGTTGGGTTTTAAACCGTCAAGTCAAAGTAGAATAGTTTTTTTCCCAATCTCGGCATCCTTTCTGTTACTGGCTCTACTATGGAACACCGGCCACATCCCATCTGTTCACCGCGCCCTTACTTGCGAATAGAGCAAAATGAAAAAGAGATGGGAACTAAAAAAAACGTGACTTTTGACGTGGCCGGTGTTCTATAGTAGTGCCCTGTTACTACCACAGCACAAATGTGGCTGTATAGATATAAATTGCACCATTCAATTTCCACGAGCTGTTGTTTTGATTATCACCGTGTTACAGCAATCGAGCACGCGGTAAAGTAGGTCCGAAGAAGAGATTAGGCCCTCCGGACTGAATTTGCCTGTAATATAACCGCTGACCTAGCAGTGGCTCCCCGCAGGACGCAAGTGCCTAGATTAACGGGGCACTAGTGATGGAATTTCGGCAAGCGTTTCTCTCGTTTCGTATGATCTCTCGCCGCGCAGAGAGACGAGAGAGCACGCGAAATGAGGAGAGTCGAGTGCCGAATTGTCAACGCTACGGGGCACCCTTTACCTTTTACCTTGTTACAGCAATCGACGGCGAAGGTCTTCTACAATACGCAGATCCGGACGACGGGCGGTCGGTTGATCAAGTACGGCGTGATCTCGGAGCAGGACCTCAAGGTGGGAAATTTGAATTGGTTTTACAGTAGTGATGACAAGTCGGCACGCGTCTCTCTCGTTTCGAATGATCTCTCGTCGGTCAGAGAGACGAGAGAGCACGCGGAATAAGGAGAGGCGCGTCCCGATTTGTCATCCCTAGTGGGAAATTTGAATTGGTTTTATAGAGTGGCCGTCCATAACATTGGCATTCTCTCGAGGTCAAGTCTACGTAGCGCGGGTGAAACACAAATCGAATTTATTTTTAAACGACCGATCGAAAGATCATTGCTGCTTTTCTTACTCACAGCATGTAGTAGAAATAGTGAAACTCAAAAGCACTGCCCAACAAATTCGAAATTATGCTTTTTCCCGCCAGATGAGAAGGAGCGAGAAGCTCAAACCAATACGAACTCGAGTTCTATTTCAATTTCGCGTTTTCCAGACGGACCTGCTCGACTGGCGCTGGCTGTACGTCGCGGGCCGCCTTCAGAAGCCCGTCGTGGACGTCATCGAGCCGACGGCCGACATCGCCACGTCCATCGCGCAGAATCGGCTGAGCGCGCTGCAGGTGAGGGCGTCTAACAAACATCTAGACCCCTCCATTTAAATCCCGGTTATATCACTTGACGATATGCCGTTTAGTTTCGGTTTCACGTGTACTTAAAGTATTGAGCGCATTGAGTTCCGGAGTTCTTCTTCTGAGTATCCTGTGAAACAAAACACAATTTCCTTCCTAAAGCGAAACTCAGTGCTTACCTTCTTGCTCAAAGATACCGTAACCCTAATCACCCTATGTACTGTGATCATCTCGTCAGGCTGCTGCTCCTGCCCGAGTCGTAAAATCAATAATTGCCTACCGTACCCTACCGTCCCCCTTTCAGGCCTCCCTGCTCCTCCTGCCCGACACGTTCACCTACCAGCAGCTGTTCGAGAAGCTCGTCGGTCTCTCGTACAAGGGCGACTTCAGGATGATCATCGGAGAGGATCAGGGAAAGGTACGGTAGTATTGATTGATCGAATCCCCCTGATTCAGGGGTAGCGAAGGTAGTGTCTATTGGGGCAAGGGTATCTTCCTCGTGAGAAGGTGAGGTATATTCTTTTGGGTGACATACAGGGAGATATTGCAACAGTAACAAACCCAGGAAGTAGAGGAGTTTGTGAAGCGCGAACAAGGCTAGCGCTCTTGGAGATAACATTTTTTTGCTTGCATGCTGCCTCTAGCCAATTGGAATGTTAGCCGCTTTCGTACTTTCATGACAGCCGTGAAACACAAAGGTTGCTCCACTTCGAGCAACTCTTGTTCGTTCATTGAACTACTTTCATTGATTGGTTTAATTCTTAATAAGTTACGCTAATTAAGCTAATTAAACTAATTAATTAAGATCGCAAAGATCGCGCGCGGCAACGCCGACCGACTGGAGGAGGTGTACGCGCCCCTGCTGCAGGCCGACGAGCGCGTCTCGGTCCAGAACGGAAATGTTCTGCAGGTACGGTAGGTGGGGTTACTGTAATAGTGTAGATAGTCATGTTGTATTGCCGTACTGCGCTGATTCGTGAATGTGATGCATGCGGAATATTTTGGATAGAGTAAATACTAAATTCACGGTAATCGGAAAGTATTGGAGTGGTGATAGGATTAGGCGATGGCTTGAATTGGAATTGTTCTTGCTTCGAACCAAGAGGAGATGTGGGACTCGTGAAACCCAAATCGAGGTTCAAGCTTATAAAAAATCGATAATCTTCTCAGGACGCCTCGACGCCCGCCATCTACCACCGCCTGAACCTGCTTCCGTACGAGGTACGGTGGATCGATTAGGGATACTGTACTGGTACCCTAGTGGAGTGATTAGACAGCCAGGATTTGAAAGTACGGTATAAGGGGTACTGTAGTCTTACCGTACCCTCCTCAGGTCGTGACGAGACTCATGATCGCCTGGAACAGGGAGCACAAGACGATGATCGACGCGGAGGAGGTGAATTATTGATTTTAATTAATTAATTAAATTTATTATTCGAAAATTAATAGGTGATAAATGTGGGTTTCAATGCGAGTATGTCCCTGCTGAAAGGCTTCGTTTTTCAATGGTTCGTCGTAGATCCTTTGTATACACAAACAATCAAAATCAAGGTTGCATCAAAAGTAGTATGTTGACGTTTCAACGTTTGCATGTATTCCTGAAAATTATGTTTGAGTACTGGGTTGCTGCCCTAGATGTGGAATTTAAAACAAATAAATACAATAATGGCGGTTGAAATGTGTTTCAATGTGACTATATCCTTGGCGTTTTATTTTGCGTTCAATAATCCCCTGTTCTCTAGTAAATCTCCACAATAATTTAAAATCAAGTATTGTGATGCTGCCAAGTAGTAAATTGACGTTTCGACGTGTGCATGTATATCTCTGTCGCATCTGGGAGCAGTGCATGCCTCCCAGTGAAGTATTTTAATAAAAATATTAAGATAGCATTTTAAAATCCCACTTTTGAGGTGCTGTTCGCGCTCGCACGACGACACGACGTCGGCGAGCACATCGAGAGGTGAGGAATTGTCTTATTCTCTCTTTGAGCTACAGAGTGGAAAAAGGTCGTCAAAAACTACCTAAAATCCGTAAACGTACCCGGTTTTCGAGAGTTGGGCCGACATGGAAAACTATGAAAAAGTTGAAACGATATCCCATTTTCGTAGAATTGACATATTTTCGACGTTTTATTATAAACATACCCGGTTTTTCGAAAAATGTGCCACCTGACTTTTTCATCTATGTTGAGCTAGCGAGGGATTCGTCGGGGCCTCCAGAGAGATGCGGCCTGTTGCGTTGACGTTACATTTTGCGTTTTTGGGCAAAGGCAGGGTAATTCCAGCCCTGCCTCTGTTATAATTACTACAATACTCGCTCAATTTGATTCACTGGTGCGTTCTGGTGACACCAGTATTACAACTATTTCCCAGCGCAGTTGTTACTGATTTCTTGTTGATCTTTAATTAGTAATTATCATTTTAATAATTTAATAATTCCAGGACGATCAGCACGATCGTGCGCGACTCCTCGCTCAAGCAGACGGCCAAGAACGCGCTGAGTGCGGGTAAGCGAGGTATCGATTGATGATACGGTAGGATACGGTAGTGATTGATTGGGGACTGATTTATTAGAATTTCTGAGTACGGCTACGGAAGGTGATACGATATTGATCGTGAACTGAAAAAGTAGATAACTGCTCTGGACGAGTTTGAGATTCACTATTTGGATGTAGTTCATGATAGTCTCGGGGGAACTCAGTGAGTTAAATGTTATCGTGTCCCACACTGAAATGTGATTACTGTAGGCAATCGATTGATTGTGATTACGGTATTGCAAAAATGTTTATTAATGACTACGGTAATAATTAATTACGGTATTGCAGGCCTTCTCCGATCGATCAAGTACTCGTCCGAGAAGCTCATCAAGTGGGGCAAGTCCATCCAGAAGGCCAAAGAGGAGAAGAAAGTGGAGTAGACTCTCCTCGATTCATCCACTCTCTCGCCTTGTCTGACCAGTGAGAGAGCATGTAGAGTAGAGAGAGAGTGACTCTCCTCGATTCACCCACTCTCTCGCCTTGTCTGACCAGTGAGAGAGAATGTAGTTAGATGATTACTAGATTTATCACTTGTTTCTTGTTCTGAGGCTTGGCCCATTTATGGTTGATATGAACCGATGTTCTGTTGTTGAGTTAGACTAACTGTAGAGTATCCATAGGTTTGTTGTTGTAAACTGTAACTGCCAGTGAATGAATTGTACGGGTTTTGAGCGCATCTCGATAAAGATTGAAGATTATTTCGAATATTTATTTATTTATATTTATCATGGTACAGTGAAACAATGAAGGAGACATATTATTATTATTCACGGCGTCCTATAGGGGGTGGTCGAGAGATAGCGAGAGAAGCAGAGACAAGGCGAGAGAGCACGCGATAGTGAGAGAGTACTGCTGTGGTCTCGCCGCGAAATAGGATTTTTGGAACGTTGCCAAGACGCCGTGTTATTTAGATGGAGTAATTAGTCGATCACTAATTAGTCTACTGCTTGCGCCACTTAATCTTGGTAACTGTCTCGGTGTAGGTGCTATCATACTTGTTGTTGACCCAGGCAGTGAATCCTCTCGAGGCGAGCCGTTCGATTCTACCATCCCATTGTCCATTTCTCAGTCCGAAGAACTCTCCGGTATTCTGGACATCCACCAGCTTGACTCCACCAGTGCAAGAGGCGATCAAAGCATCGATAAAACGCACTGAAAATAATAAATTTCCATGTATCTAGCTTTTTTGAGCGAATTTGTATTGAACCCGTACCTGGATTGGTGGGTTTGAAGGCGAGTGCTCGCAGGTCCAGGGACTCCACGGAGTGGTCCTTGATGAATGCGATCAGGTCTTCGCTGCAAAAGTTATTATTATTATTTGTTTTTGTTTTGTTAATTATTAAAAACAACAACAACAACAAACTCACCAGAACTCCTCTCTTCGGCTATGCATAAGGGGATCAAGTCTGATATAAAGATGGCTGATCCTCGCCTCTCCGATCAGGTTCTTAACGAACTGCCACTCCTTGACACTTCGCACGTTCTCGACTCCAAAACTCTTGATGCTCAGACCGAACGCCTCTTTGAGATACGCAACTACAGGATCTTTGCGATTTCTCACGGGAATGGTGAACGTGACGAACTGAAAATGGCTTGTTTTGACCATTAAAAACAACAACAATAATAATAACAAATGCAAACTCACTTCACCATTCGTGGTCTTCGCGATGACTCGATCTTTGAGGATGTCGAGGTTGTGGAGTAGAGGAACGACCTCCCTCTGTACTCGAATTTCCACCTCGAAGCTGGTTCGGCGATACTGAAATGAGTGAAAATTGACGTTTTGTCGATTCAAAATTGTAAATATTAGCACTCACATCGGTCATCTCGATCAGCCTCACACGATTGATCTCGGGGATGTTATTCTTGTATCTGACGAAGGTATCGACTGCTCCCTTGAGGTATCGGTTGGTCTGCAAGTAATAGAATGAAGAAATTGTTAGGCTTATTATGGTATTCATAGCAGAATTTTACTTACCGATCTCAGATTGTTGAGTGTCTCACAGTCCTCGGGAGTGTTCAGAAACGAGAAAATCTTCTCGAGGCAGTCGTAAGGAAGGTCCGTCAGACTTTTCTGGTTCATTCTGCAATGAAATTCAATTTCAAATCAATCACAGATTGTTAAGTGATTACCTCTTGACTTCTTTCTGCTTCGACTCCTCTCTTTTCTTCGGAGCTGCATCACTTTTCAGTACTCTTCCACTGCGAGTAACCATTGCGAAGGCGCTTCTGGTGAGACGAGTCGTGGGTGTCGCGGTCCTTTTGACGATCTTGGAGGAAGCTTTAGCAACCTTCTTCGTTGAAACAGCAGTGCTCTTGGCTGGCATGTTTTCTGAAAAGGAATAATTACGGAAATTTTAATCAGACAAAAAGAAAAGCATGAACGAGCGAGAATCAATTGCTGAAAGAATGTAGAAAGTGCTGATAGGAAAAGCAACATGAGAGTAGATCGGCTGCAAGAAGGGCCCCTATCCAGGGAGGTGAGGAGAGGGGAGAGAGGGAGCGATAGCCTTGTTGAGGACGGGGACCAGAGAGGTGGAGATGATAGTGGAGAGGAGGGAGGGAGGACGTAAGAAGTGTCAACTGCCTGCTTGCTACCCTATATATACCGCCCAGGGTGTCTAGACAGTTTATGACCTCCTAGACGGAAGGCAATATCTTTCATACCCAGAGGCTGTCACTCTCTCATAATCCCGTGCTCTCTCGTCGTCGATCTTCTCATCGTGCCCCGTGGCATGTCTGGAAGATCACCGCATCCGATCAATTATGAGGGTTCAAATCATAAGATCATCTGGACATCGGACGTCCCCAACCCCCTTGCTGGCTTCAAATCATAAGATTAGTCGACGAGAGAGCTTGTGATTATGAGAGAGTGCAGTATCTGGGTATGAGACATTTTCAATGATTTTCACTTTTTCTCGATTTTGCCGCTTTTTATTCATAGAAATTCTGTTTCGGGTGCAGAGGCTGGACTCTCCCTGTCACTGAACTGTTTTTCTTTCAGATCAATTCTATTTTTTCCGTCTCAAACTAGAGACCTTCGGTCTCTACGTTTTTCGCCGGGTGGCGCATATTAATGGGCTTCGCATGTAGCAAAATTATTGCACACGCATTTTTTTGCTTATTTTTGTCGTGCTTTCTTTTACGCAATTCCCATCTCCCCCCGGAAATTTAAATTACATTGCGCACATCATAAACTATGCTACAATTTATTCATACAAGTTTAAAATACATTCTAACAAATTGAGAATACATATGTTTGAGAATTCAGAAAATTAACTCTATTCCTATCCAATTATCACAAGGCAAAGTAATATATGGATGTTTTTTTGTAATTTCTAAACCTAAATGGTGATGCAGGAATTTTTTGATTTTGATCGAAGTTATTCGTACCAATCTCGATCGTGTGTAGAAGGGATGACATCTGAAGAAGATTTAATTAGACAGCAATCGTAGGCGCGCTGGTTCCAATGTATTCGAACTTACTTGTATCATCATCGTCTGAATTATAGTAACACTGTAGGGAAAACTGGGATTCGAGTGGATCATCATCCTGACTTAGATTGTTGATGATATCTTCCCATTCAGACTGAGCTGCAATGTAAAAATATTAATGAAATTAACACCTGAAAATTCAAAGAAGCAGTAGTAACAAACGAACTTCGATAAGGTTCAAATGAATATTCGTCAAACTCGTCTTCCTCATCATCGGAATCATCATCTCCATAATACTCAAATTCTCCGAGGTTTCTAATCGAGGCATCATTTTGAATATCATCTCTATTTGACTGCACACAACGAGACATCATATCGAGAATATATCTGCCTCCCCTTTCGAGAAACCTCTCGTAATCATCAGTAGCTTGAAAATAAATTGTATTAGATTCTATGAATAATCCCTCAACCATAAAAACAGTCAACTACTAACTCATCCACAATGGCCAATCTTCTGTGTCTTCGTTCTCATCACTGTCATAAAGAATTGTTGCGACTTTTGCTGTAGTATTGTCCTCGTCATCAGACGATTCGTTATCTACTTGGGCATTAATCGAAGCAGATTGATTCAATAGGAAAACTCACTGTCTTCTTCATCAGTCGATAGTCCATGCTCAACAACATTCTTAGATCTCAATCCATCATTCAGTGTTGGATGTCTCTCGAATTGATTCTCATCAGCCAGCGTTCTATCGAAATCAGCAGCATCATCTGAAATTTACAGTTTTGATGCGTTTTACGAATGAGGGATTGAAATTTCAATAAATCTCACTTAAAATAGCATTTCTCTCCGAATCAGATAATTCTGAATTGAGGTCCTCTGAATCAAGCTCATCGCCTGTAAAAGTCATAACGATATTTGTCATAATTTGCCCGAATAGATACGCACGCAAGACTTGCGAGTCTCTCAATGAATCAGAGAGATCATCATCCTCTTCTTCAATCATTCTCCTGATTTCCTGTTCGTTGAATCCTTGACGTTCACGCTGATCCGGCGAAATTGGTGGCATTGCTGCAATTTCTCATCAATATCGGCTACGATTTTATCCTTACGTGTTCCACCGCGCTCACTGGAAGGAGGTGTGTCGAATTCGGTAGGCACGATATCATGATAGACGAAGCCTGTAGATAAATACATCATATTCTTTTACTATTGTTTTAAATGCGTAATGTTGCCTTCTCAACGTACCAGCTTGATGGCGAGTCGTTCCTTTCGGGAAAAGCTTGTCTTCTCCATACTTGTATCCGCCTTCTCCATAGGGGAACAGAAGAGGATAGCAAAGAGGGTCAGTGAGGGGATCGAAATACTGTAGCTGAGTCATGTGCTTTCCTTCTGGATATACCCACACTCCATGGGCAGGTGCAGAACCTTGCTCATCAGTCCTGTACAATGCAGAGTTTAGTTCTTTGTTCGGACGAGTGAGTACTCCAGGATGATTAGTTCCCAATTCCTGTCGTGTAGGGGCACGCAGTTTCAGAATCTTCTGCGGCACCTCCTTTCCATTTCTTTTCAGAGCTCTTTCAATTTTAGAAGTCATCCGGAACTGCTTCGCGAGATAATTGTATTCGTAGTAAAAGGCTGACAGATCACGGAGAATATTTTTTCTGAGTCCTTTCGAATTCATAACATTCTTCATTCTTTCTTCTGCTGCTTCTTCTGGTTCGAATTGGTATACTTGATTGAAGAGAGCACAATTAGTTCCAGCTGGTTGTTTGTATCCGCTCATTTGATAGTACAATCCTCCATTAATTTTTACAAAGGGATTCGATCCAACAGTGAGTTCACGATCGCACGAAATGGATGCCATTTGCATTGCTGTGTTGTACTGCACGATGTACTTGCGAAAGTGAACTGATTTTTCAGAGTCTCCAACCAAAAGATCTTGCAGAAACTGCGGTGGTTCAGCTGGAAGTCGGACGTGGACCTTCCCTCCTGAACAGCAACGGCCTGAATACGTCTCAGCATAGCAGTACTTGCAGATAGGAATGGGTCCGAGATCGAAGTAATCAGGCAGACTCTGAGGATAGTTCTTCTCTTCTTCGGTGATTATACGTGATCCCGGTTTCCTGAGTGGTCGAGCAGGGTCGTGTCGATGCCAGTAGTGCGTCTCTCTGTCTCTCTTCCTTCGAGCTTCTTTTTGTGCTGGAGTCTCCTGTTCTCTTCGTTTTCTGTGACTGAGAACGTCGATAATCCGTCTCTGCGTCCTCTCGTCCTCGGTTTCATTCGCTCGCTTGTTGGCACGGTACTCCTTATCCTTCTCTCTTCGAGCTGCTCTTTTATCACGTTCTTCATTTTTTCGCTCTCGTTCTTTACGTACACGGTTCTCAGTTCTTGTTCTTTCTTGATTTTTTGTTCGCGATTGAGCACTGCTCAGTTTTTTCTTGTTCAATCTTGCTTCCCGTTCAATCGGAGTTTCTTTAGCTCGCGACTCCGCTTCACTTTTTCTCATTTCATCGAGTCTAGTTTCTCTTTCAATGGGAGTTTCCTTCAGACGCGATTGAGCAGTGCTCAGTTTTTTCTTGTTCAATCTTGCTTCCCGTTCAATCGGAGTTTCATTTGCTCGCGATTCTGCTTCACTTTTTCTCATTTCAGCGAGTCTACTTTGCCTTTCAATGGGAGTTTCATTGGATCTTCTTTCAGAAGTTTCCTCACGAACTTTTCGAATCCGTTCGTAGTACTCGTGTTGAGTCTCCACATTGTTGGTTGCTGATCCTATCGAAGAGGTACTCTGGGGGCGTGATGCCTTTTTCCTTGGACGACGAATTTCATGAGTGATAGGGGACGCGGATCTTCTCCTTGCGCTGCGAGGGATCACCGCATCCTCCCCTTCCCTGCTACTCACACTTCTCTGACTCAATCTCTTCTTTCTCTTGGACTCTGCATCTTTCTTCTTCCTCTCTGCCGCCTCCTCTGGAGTTTCTCTTGCTCGACGACCTTGCTGTCTCATTGTTGCTTGTTGTCGTTTTCCAACCACCAAGTCTTGGTTACTTTGAACTGCGATAGTAGCAGGTAGTTCATCTCGCTGCATTTCTTGTGGTTGAGCCTGAGGAAGTGCTGAAAAAATGTTCATTATATAATGAGCATGAGAGTGTGAAAAAAATTAAATTTCAACCCGCAATTGTGAAAACGAAAAGTTCAGTTACAGTGGTTGCCCAAAAATCAGTAACACATTACAGAAATATAATAGCAAAAAAAAGATGAGTGTTATAAAAAATTCCGTGTATTCATTAGATATCCATAAAAATGTATTATGAAAATGGAACAAACGTCTCTTGTGGCTCCCTGAAGGTGCTGGAGTTAAGCGTCTTTTTTGTCCACCTGATTTAATGAAATTAAAATAGTGAAGAATTTATCATCGAGTTTTTAAAATTGCTTCATCAAGTTTTACCAGTGGTCCCGATGCGAGGAAGCGATGAACGTGAAATTGCAGGAATCGTTTGTTGATTGACAAGTCTGCAAAGGAAATTATCGAGCAATGTCAGTGTCAAATTTTTCTCAAGCTTAGAACTTTTCCAAAAACCTTTTTGTCAGCTCCCATGTTTCCTCCAATTCCTTGTCGAGTCTATGTTTAACTGCTGCACCAATTGCGGGTGGCAAGAATGAAGAACAACACGAATAAATGAGCGCGTCTGCTTCAGTTTTCGTCGAGAAGACAAGTTCTCTCCTGTTACCCATTAAGGTGATGAAGGAGCGAACAGTTTGATCACTGTTGTGCACAAAGACTACTTCTCTAATGCTCTGAAAACATGAGACTATGAATAGAATCACAACTATAAACCCACAAGAGAAGGTATTTCTTTGAGAGCGACGTAAAGTGCGATCGTCATGCCAAGTTGAGGAGGAAATGCATAAATTCCGGTTGAAATGAAGGGAATTCCCTTTAAATATTCATTTCGTTATTTCATTTTTAGTGCATACACTAACGATTGACTTGAGATGGAATAGGTCGGCGATGCGATACGTCTGCTGGTAAGCGCTTAATAAACGATAGACATCTTCGTCACTCGGTTGCTGCCCTCGGGTAACAACTGGGCCAACAGCATGAATCATTTCTGAGTTTGATTTTCATTCTTCTTCCAAATCGAAAAAGATCACTTGAAACATGATTCATTTGTCCACTTCCAGTGATTGTTGCTGAACCACCCGGCAAAGGCGCCTTTCCAGCTCTTTGGTAACGCGCGAATAGATCAGCGCATTCTTTGGCAGTCACTGCACCAGCTGCTCGACCGAGTGCTCCTGCGACTCCATCACCAAAACGCAAATATCCATTCGCTGCATTCACAATTGCGTCTAAACCAGAGTTAGGGGATCTCCATATTCGTACACCGACAGTTAGCTCACCGTGGGGAACGGGAACGGCTGCAATATCAGCACGCACGATTGAAATTTTCATTTGCTGTACTGTAGGTCTGAGAATGCTCAAAAAGTGTTTTTAAAAAGGAGATTGTGAATACCTCTGAGTGAGCGCGTTCACCCTGACATATCCAGTCGATTGGGAGGACTCGCTTTTTATAGAGGTTGGAACTGTATTCCACAAGAGACGAATCAACTGAGGTAGTCTACTAAGAACTGCCTGATCGCATGGGAAATCGGGGAAACATCGAGTGAAGAATTTTCGGAAGGATAGAGAAGGGATATAGCGAATTCGATAGTGAGAGAGCATGAAGAAAATGCGAGAAACGATTCGATGATCCTCATGATATAGAGTGATTCGTTTCACAAAAAACTAAATTCATAATTAGAATTCAAAAAATTTATCCAATGCACAAACGTATTGTTCTTGTTGCACCATGCAAGAGTAAATCGCTAGAGCAATTGAAACATCTACACTGATCCCAGTCGGAGTCAAAATGGGCATCGCCTGATTTTTCTTCTCATTTCGTCAATAGGATGAAGTAACAAACCAATGTTGTGAAGTTATTAATCGATGCGCATTTAATAATACGAGTGTATGTGTTCAGTAGCAAAAATTGAATTGAATTTATGTTCCTTTTAGTCGAATTGTAAGAAGTTCCATGTACTAAGAATATTGCACCTGAAGCAAAAAATAGGCACGTCTAAAATCATATTTTACTGCCACAAGATGAAGACTGTGAAGGAGAGGCGAAAATGAATCCATCGTAATATTCTTTCCGTCCTTCAATAGGGCAACGGGCGCGAGATGAAAGAATGCCAGCAATCGAATTTCTATCGCCCTTATAGCGCAGTTTTCGATCAACAACTACACACACAGCGTCAACTGTGGGAAAATCAATTGCAGAAGCAGCGATAGAATAATAAGGAATCTGTAATAAAAAGAGAATTTAAATGAAGCTCAGCGCAGTAAGGAAATATAAAATCACTCACTTTATTTTCTGGAATAGTCAATGTGTAAGAATCAATAGATGGGGGGTTATAAGAGATAAGCAAAAGTTCTCTGTAAAGAGAGTTATGAAGCGCGAAGAAAGATTAATAAAACCTACTGAATTTTATTAGCCGCCATGAAACTAATCTTGTCGAAGAAATCGAATGGTTTTGAAGATCGTTTATGGAAAATAGAAAAGCATCTTTTGATGGTCAACTCCATTTCAACATCATCATTCACAAAT
>LS563634.1:858708-885565 GCA_900490775.1 Pristionchus maxplancki
ACTTTCGTATATCCCGGCTCTCGCCACGCTCTACCCTGATTACGGTACTGGCTATTTCGTGATATATTTAGCTGGCCTAAAATCAGTCGACTAGTCTTCTCTCACCCCAGCACGTCGCCCATTGGAATTCTCCTATGTAGATAAAGTTCTTATCACTTCACTCGCAATTATCAAGTCGGACTAAGCAAGATACACAACACTCATACTTCCGTAATCGTGGGATCCATCGGATCGCTGTCCCTCCTCCATCTCTTTGCCATCCGTTACTCGATTCTCTTTGTTTTCTGATCCCCTACTGCCCTCTATCTCATCTCAATTCTATTATGTTCAAACGCATATAATTTTGCATTGTTCCACTCCAAAATTTCGAATGCATCCTCGATTTTCCGAATTCCGATTTCTTTACCACGATTATGTTGGTTTCGTGTTCGAAGTATGCTTCACAAGTTCCTAAAGTATAAAAAAACGCGAAATTTTAATGCCGCTCTCTTAGACTCTGTCAATTATCAATCCAAATTCGCGATTATCGCAGTAGTGAATTAGTAGTGAATTAGTATTGAATACTACTAATTTATCACATTTGAACTCTTTTATGTTTTGATTTGCTGTAAATGAATTATTATTCCAGTCCGAATGATCCTCCGAGAACGGCCCATCCTCAATCGATAAATCGCCGATCCTGCTCACATACATGATCCGCGCGATACTACGGTGGCTGACGATCGCTGCGCTTGCAAAGGGGTACGGTATCGTTATGCAGCACTTATTGATTGATTAATCACAAACATCCAAGTCACACATCAATTTTCTAAGACAAATGTGTTTCACTAGTTCTCTAAAGTAGAAGCAGTCCACAGCCTTCGATTGCAATGGCGGCGGTATTTCAATCAATATTTCCAAAACAACTCCAGCCATTACCAATTTCCATCAGTCCCCCACCATAAATACCATGAGACAATACATATTCCAGCCTCTCCTCCTCCCCATCCGACCCTCCTCCATCCTCTTCCTCCCATTGCCTGCAACCCTTCGTGCCCGAGAACGGGCATGTCATCTTTGCGGAGCCGGGACCGTACCCGATTGGTAAGCTAATTCCCGGGGCAAGCCAATTCCCGGTTCCGGTGGAAGGTTAGGGGAGAAAGGCTGATAGGGCATGTTATCTTTGCGGAGCCGGGGCCGTATCCGAGTGGTGAGCTAAATCCTGGTCCTGGGTCATGGTTTTGCGAAGTGTCATCCTTGCCGGGACCAAAACAATTTCGACTCAAACGATATCGACCACGCCAATAAACACTTCATTTTGCTTTACAGAGACGCGAAATAGTGATATGTTTCAATGGGCATATTTAGTAGTCAATAGAGCTGCACAACGATACATCTCTGTTGTCACTCTGAAAAAAAAACCAATAAAAATGTTTCTATTAACGAGAATCTCTCGTGCTCGAGTACCATCGACGAATCCTTCCTCGAGTTCGAACAATCGTCTGACTCTCTCACTTTGCCATGCTCTCTCTCTCTTCTCTGACCGGCGAGAGAGAATTGCGAAATGAGAGAGTCCGACTATTGCTCTCGATTTCTGATCCGGATCCATCAGATTGACGAGAAAGTGCGTGTGAACTTCCTGTTCCACGTTTCAGTGATCTGGCCATAGATCCTTCCCAGACAAGTCTAGACTAGTGCCCAGTATTCTGACTCATATTTTACTAGATTCGTTTGCTCCACGTGATCGGATCTAGCCATATGTATACATCGTACATCCAAGACAAGTCTAGACTTGTGCTCAGAGTGTTCTGACTAGTCGTCTAATGCAAAATAGTTCCTGTATGTCGCCGATCATTTGTGACAGGCCGAATGCTGAATTTGCTCAGGGGTGGCAGAGCCAGCCTTGCGATGATACGCCTAACGCCTTTACTTTACTTTATGTCGTGTTAGGAGGCACCTCTGTCGGGTCATTGAGTAGCAATCATAATTTACTAGATTCGATCCACATCTAAGATAACTAGGATGTCTGCGCTTTTTCCCGCTCTATGAACACCTTCTTGCATTGTTTTCCATCGCTGGCACAACTTTCTCACATTCTCGTCTCTCCATTCCTCCTTATCTCTCTTCAGTCAGACATTTCTAGAGATAATGGGAACTGGAGAGAGTCAGGCACCTTCTCTCGAAGCTCGAATCTGGCGCGCCTTGTTTGAGGAGGCGCAGTGACACCCGCGCGCTGAAACCCACCCTTCTCACTCTTGGAATCTGTCTGACTCTCTCCATTCTCCCTGCTCTCTCACCCTGTCTAACCTCCTAGAGACCAGGCCAAATGGAGAGACGTTCCTGATTCCATGTTTGATCTACCCGTAGGAGATGTTCACAATAGAAGGGGTCTCTCCAATATCCATGCTCTCCCTGAGGCGAGAGACAGCCATAGAGTATGAAGTCTGGAGAGGGTTAGAGATGAGAAGGGATTCGAAGGATGGATGGCAGATCCAGATATGGACGGCACGGGATCAACAGAGGGTCATAATAGGAAGGGATCTTATTCCTATGCACACTTCTCGATCAAACTATACGTATAGCGTCTTCGGAAGTATCTCGGGGAAATGGAAGTTCGAATACCAGTATCCCAGCAGTTGTTAAAAGCGAGTTTGGTGGATGAACAGCGGGGGTCAAAATAGGAAAGGGGTTGTCGGATCTTATTTCGCGATCAAACTATGGAAAATTTCAGGGGCAGAGTTAGTATGGTGGACTAGGGCAACAAATGGATAGAATTCTCGTATGAAGTTTGTATAAACTCGCACTATTCCTTCCCAGGGAGAGGATCCAATCAAGGAATCTCAAGTATCTCTAGCTTGTTTCCGGTCGACTTGATAGTTTGCCGATTCAATAGAGAAGCTGACAAGTAGCCATTAGCTATTCAGCAAACACGCCCGATTTCCGGTCAAATGGACAATTATAGTATTTGTGCTGAGGTTGTGGTCAGAAAACGAATTTATTGTCGTTTGCAACCTATGGAACACCAAATAGCCAGTTGATGTTGAATTCCAGCGATTGTATGCGATTCATAAGCCATATATATGTAAAGGAGATCAAACCTATGCAAACACCCAGTATCCAGTAGTACCCTATGCAAGTAAGCAAACAAGGAGTAGTGTGGACACAGGGCTTTTGACCCCCAGGAAGGACGAGGGAAAAGTACGAAACAGGGATCTCGTCTCTTCTTTCTACGTTATCTCACTCTGGTCACAGAAAGGAAGAGAGGATGGGAAATGGAGAGTGTTAGGTGAAACA
Organism: Pristionchus maxplancki; assembly: GCA_900490775.1. Taxonomy (NCBI): domain Eukaryota; kingdom Metazoa; phylum Nematoda; class Chromadorea; order Rhabditida; family Neodiplogasteridae; genus Pristionchus; species Pristionchus maxplancki. The sequence goes on from LS563634.1 coordinate 861,982, forward strand.
CTGGCAGAGCAGCTCGAGGTATGCGGGAAGGCAACGCTTCTTGAAGGTAGTAGATCGGGGTACGGGGATCTTTGACGCTGAAATTGCAGACTTGCTTAATCCGGGGAGCAGAATAACGAACTTTAGGGTCTCAGTAGGTCAAAGATGATCGGGGGCACAGGGATCTTTGACGCCTTCATACGGGGAATCATAACATCTTGCGCGAATGTCAAGGGATTCCCTGGAGACAATCTTAGATCAGGGCACAAAGATTTCCCAAGATCATATAAGAAGATCACCTCAGTGAACAACAATACGCACATGGAGATTGTTTCGCCATGATTTAAAAAATGATAAACCAAAAAAAAATTGCAGGAACGGTAGCTCGCTACTCGTGTGCGGTCGGTTTTGAGAGACTCGGGCCCGAGGAGCGGAGGTTATATTTGTTAATTCACAATAAGGGGTAGCTGAGTGATTCCCGTCATGGTCGATGAAGTGTTAATTCACTTGTATTACACTCATTGACCGTTGAGACCACATCAATCTCGCTTTAGCAGTGCTTTGAAACTCATTTATCAAACCATGTACTTGGACTGAGTATCGAATAAACTCATAGCTCAAAGATCAATATAATAATATCTTCTCAGATGCGGCAACGACGGTCGGTGGCGCGGGCGTGCTCCGGTCTGCGTGGTGGATGTGGCGAGAGGGAGACCGTTTGATGTGCCGGAGGCCAATGAGACCAGCAGGGTAAGTTGATGGGTTCCTCGTTAAACATAAATGTTCTCATCAGAAATTTATTTAGTGTCCCGTTAAATCTCTTATTTCAGTGGCCTCTACCCGTCGGCGAGTGCGCCGAGACGCACGCTGTATTCATTGTGAGTTTCCTTCAATAAACTTCATCTTTGCCGCCATTTTGTGTCTCTATGGTTCATATTGAGGAGGAAAGCATTGCAGATCGACCTCGCGGCTCCTTCACAAATCCAGGCCATCCAGATCGGTCTGGGCAAGTCGTCCAACAGGGTTCGTGATCATCCTACAATTCCACACTATCCAAACTATCTCTTCATTGTACTCAGTTAACTGATCTTTGATCTTTCATCCTCCATTATTTCCCATTGCAGCTCGACCAGGTCGAACTCTTCCAGGACTCGGGAGAGGTGTGCAAGTGTGGGGTGAGATTCTTTTTTCTTTAGATTTTTCTTGTTTGGACAATCAATCATATCGAGAAACAGATCGAGAAAATGGGATAGGTTTCACAAGTATACCAAATAATAGTGTCTCTGAACACGATCGATTTGCTTCCGTTACGTTGTCCAAATATAATAATAATGCTATTCCCAGGACGAAACACCTCCTCATCTCACTGCTAGCGCCACCAACACTCTACTGACGATGGAGTGCGCTTGTACGAGGTGGGATCCCTCTTCTTTGTATAGTGATAAACATATGATAGTCACTCGATATACTAGCGTAGTAGAATAAAGGAAGGGAATGGACATTGACTAAACATGAAAAACTGTTGATGATGGAATGTGCTTGTACGAGGTGAGTGAAATGATAGGATTGATTCCGTTAATCGGGCTCCTATCCTTTCTTGGATCTGCTGATGGTTTTTGGATCTACTGTAGTTAGTGCAGAAGGCGCAATCTCGCTTATCCCGAAAAGAAACAGTAGTGCGGGTGAGGGGTAAGTAGGAAGGATACTTTTGTTTGTCTCCCCCGGGCGCTCAAATAAATTATCACCTGAGGGATAGCGTCATCAGTGCAAATAGGGGAGTAATGACTATCTGATTGCTTCGTTCTCTTCTTTTCCTATGCTCTCTAGCAGGTCAGACAGTGTGAGAGAGCAGACGAAATGGAGAGAGCCCAGCTCCAAATAAGAGCTGGCCTATCACTGCGGTTGCGCAAACTGTTCACTATCTCGGCTAATAGTTCTGGGAAATTGGGGGATCGAACCGGAAATCATGAATCATGAATGGTGAAATTTGATCGACATAGGTTTCACAGGGTGAATACATAGAGGGGCAGTTGAAATTTTTGATTGTTCGTTGATCGATATTCGAAACAAAAACACTATATTCGCACTATTTTAGCCTAAATCATTGTCCACGGCATCCAGGGAACCCGGTTCCATAATTATTCTTGTCCTTTCACCTTCTGAATCCTTTCATTTCAGAGTGGTCCGCATCCGCGTCACTGCCAGAGGTCGACTGCAGCTGTGCACGTTGAAGGTCTTCGCTTCGGATGCAGGTATGATCAACATTGTATCTACTTTTCTTCTATTATTTCTACAGTTTCTTCTAAGAAAATGCTCTAGCGATCCACTGTTTCCAATGCTAAACTCGAGCCTCCTTTATCCTCTCTTGGATACATCAAAGTCGATCACTGAGCTCTCTATGTATCTAGTCTCTAAAATTTCGATCTCCCTGGATCCATGCACTTGTCTCATCTTCCATGTACTCTATTGCGAAGTGATGCACTCCGTTTCGATCTCATTGAATTCACACTTCTGTCTCAATCCATTGGAGTCGAATATATCCTTTCGATCTCCTTGAATCCATGCACTTGTCTTATCCTCAAGCTCTCCCACTCACAAGTTGACACGCGCGCAAGACAATAGTCACTTCATCGGCGATATTCGCTAAGATTTTTGGACTCTTCGGTCAACTTTTCTGTTTCCATTCCTTTCTCGATTTCACCCCACACGCACTTTCCTTTGTCTTGAGGAACCTCCGATGTAGTGTATGCCTCTCTCTCTCCAATTTATACAATCTCTCATCTCTGTCCAAAATGGTATGGCCGACGCGAGGCCATTATTCCAAGTGAAAAGTGATCCTATTCGATCCGAAAGCTGATCTGGAATCTTTTTGCGCGGATTTTCGCACCTTTGACCGTTCGCATTCGCTTTTTGTTCGCCTTCGCGCTCTTGAAATCTACCCAAACAAAAACCAAACACCGGTCTTTGTTTGAAAAAGTGCGAGTCTCTTAGATCGAAGAATGAATGAGAGCCATCAATGCTTTCAGAGAGGTTCAATGCGGCGCGCCTTATCTGGGGACCTTGAAAACTTAAATGGATAGGTTTCAAAGGGTTGCCAAAGTCTCGTTCTCCCGAAATACTTTGATGGTCCTCCAAAGCAAATGTTCAAAATAAATAATATTGCCAGCTAATCCTCAAAACATGAGAATAAACGTCTACAGCCGGTTAACGTCATACTTGTAACCACAACTGAGAAGAACAATAGCCTTCTCAATTCCTCCCAATAGCAAACACGGAAGATCTTTCATGCGAGAGACAGAGACCTTTCACGCTCACGATATCCCATTGTCACCCCCTCGCCAGCCATACAGATAAAGAGACTAGGGGATCCGAAGAGAGACCCTGAAATGACTGAGATCACTGTTTGGCTTATTGCAAGGAGATACTCAAGTGGCGCGCGCGAAGTGCGGAAAAAACTAGATGCTGATTTTTGAAGGATCGCTTTGAGATGAAGTTGCTATTGTAACGATCTTTGACCAGGGACTCTACTTAGGAATAGGTTTCAATTGGCGGCAAAAGCCTAGGCAACTACTATTTATCGATGGAGTTCTGGACCTATCTCTATAAATATTATCCATCATCGTGGTACGCTTCAACTTCCTCCAGATTCTATCAAGACTATCGACACAACTCCCTTCCAAATCTCTGCCTCTCTCCATTCCTCCCGCTCTCTCGCCCTTCTCTGCCCGATTCGGCGTTCATCTCCACTTCACACGATCACGGCCCGTGAAGTGCCCGATCAGACGTTGAAGCACTCTCTCAATTCTGCACACTATCTCGTCTCCATAACCGATGAGAGATCACGCGAAAGTGAGAGAGACAGATAGTCAAATTGAGTGAACACGCGCAAAAAACTCAAGAACATGCTCGCAATGAACTGAACGAGGAAGAAAAAGTGGGGAGCACTCAACGATAAACCGAGAATGCGCACACGCGGGATTCAGGGGTTTCTGAAGTAAAAATGTTTTAAAGAGAAGAAGCAGCTTATGACAGAATTCTGACACAACAGAAAGAGGAAAAAAGATAGCTGTGGACAGCAAAAAAACCCGGCAAGACAACAATCACATCCCCATCTTGCAGTATCACCCTGGCAGTGCGGTCTCTCCGATTCGCCCTCCTTCGAGCATCTCGGGGTCTATGAGGGCGCGTGCTACTCGGCCAGCAAGATCAAGGTATGAATTGAGATACATTTTCGCTGCAATTCCGATTAAGATTATCTCTGAACTCACAGAGGATCTTATGTTTTATATGTGAAACATATCTTGTTCGAAAGTTAATCCTTCCACTATTCACTGTGCTTACAATAAATAATTTCAGGCGGACTGGGCACGGGCCGCTCGCGCTTGTGCTGATGCCGCCAATGGAGGCACGCTGCCCATGAGGTTCAATTCTTGAATTCTTTCTCGATAATTCCTCATCTTTGTAGTGTAGTGCACCTTTATTTTACACTAAGGACTGAGGAGTGTAAAATAATAATTATACGGCCTTTTCTTTCCAGACAAGACGACGCCTCGATGAACTTCCTCGCCACTACGCTTGAAGGGCTGAGGGACCCCGCGCCGTTCTACTGGATTGGTGAACGCTTTCGTCCTTGCTCTCAGAACAATTCACCACTTAAAATCACTAATTCGAAAGAGTAGCTGCTTTTCCTTCATACTAAGATGTAATCTGGAACTACCCCGTTTTGTAAATTTTTTTGGGGAAATTCGTTTTTTAGAAATTTTTTTTAGAAATTTTATTTTGTAATGTGTTTATGGAACCACCTTTTTAGTGAAGAACATTGAAGAAACTATTTCCCAAAAAGATGTTTACAAGAAACGAATTTCCTAAGTGAAATTTACAGAAAAAAATTTACAAAACGGGGTAGTACCTGTAATCTTGGAAAATATGCATCACAGAATAACATTCACAGGCGTAAACGAGTTGAATAATTCGAACTAGCTACAAGGTGAAAACTTATAAGACCTGATTTGTAATATTCCAGGAGTGGTCTCCGACATGAACGAGTGGCGCTATGCTGATGGTGCGCCCGTCGGTCCGATCGAGATGCACTTCGGAGATAAGTAAGTTTTATTCTACAAACGATGGACGCAGGAGGTTGCACTGAATAACAACGGTTACAACGTGGAAAATATGACTCTGAAACATATCCAGAAAGTGCACACACTACCACCAAAACATAGTCGAGCTGGAACATCATTAGTCAATCAAAGACATCGTTCAAATTGATGCAATTACACAGTAGTGAAATGAAAATCTACAATAGAATATCACGATTGCACTAGTTATTCTTCCTCTCAGAGTCCACGCGGCCACCGACGGCGAGGCCATCCTCGTATCTCGAGAATAGTCTTGCCGTCTGTAGTCGCGTCCAACTATGTTGATAGCCCCCTAATACCCCTTAATATACAAGGCTGGTTCGTAAATACAGACGCCTTTTCAGAGTCCACGCGGCCACCGACGGCGAGGCCATCCTCGTATCTCGGGAGGCAGGCTGGAAGTGGGCGGTCGGCCTGCAGACCGGGTGGAACCAGTTTGTGTGCAAGAGCAGTACGTTTCAAACATTAAAATCAGAGTAGATTTGCGAAGGTTCGCATATGCTTCACGCATCGTTGATGACTAGATGATCTGTAGATGGGTCGTTGCGAGTGGTTCACGCTGTTTCACATAAAATAATTCGAATGGGGACGAAAAGTCTCATTTTGCAACATTGTCGACGTGAAAATACTGATCTGACAACCCAATTCAGAGCCCAAGTTCTGCACGTCCCCTGGCGTCGGCGAGGCCGGGAGGGTGTCGTTCTCGTCGCACTCCTATGCTGGTGAGCTGTTCTAGATATATTTTCACTCTGTTTCTCGTCTCGAAAATAATAGTTGAAAAGGATGAAAGTCGCACTCCTATGCTGGTAAGCATGATTCCACTGATTCAGAGAGTTCGATTTTCGAAAATAAGATAATAAATAAATAAATATTTCAGTCGGCACCACGTCCTTCTACGAGTGCGAGGAGGGCTACGAGCTGGAGGGTGAGCGATTTTATCCATTTTCGAAACTGTGCATTTCATCTGTCCCGAAAACAGCTAGGTTATTGAAAAAGTCTGTGTCTGGGATCCCAATGATGGTATAGAAATATGTTAAAGATGTGCTTCCAGGCAATTCCCAACGAATGTGCGGTGCCGGCGGCAAGTGGTCCGGCTCAATTCCGGCGTGTCGATGTTCGTTTTTTTTCATTTTCGTTCCAAATACGCTTCACCTCGCACTGATCTGCCGAACTGTCTCATAGTAGACAATTCTCTCTTGGGTTACTCCCTTAAAAACCCTTTGATGGCAAACGTGTGTCGACTCTTGACTCTTCGATCTCTTTCATGATACCTTCATCTTAGTGGTCGACTGCGGCTCTCCTCCTCCCTTCGACGGCCAAGTCCACCTTCTCAATAAGTCGACGCTGTTCGGATCGCAGGTTATCCCTATCAATTTATATGCAAACTACAATTTATTTATTTTTCAGCTGTTGCTTTATCCAATAATTTATTCATTCAGATCGAGTTCGAGTGCCAGCGCGGGTTCCGCCCCATTGCCGGGTCGCCCATCCGCAGTTGTGGGCCTGATGGCACGTGGTCGGCTCCCCCTCCGCACTGTGCGAGGGTGGACTGTGGTAAGCTTCTTGCCTTGTCTAGGAAGACTCACACTAAAAATAACCTGAATATTATTCAGGCCGACCCTCCTCCGTCGCCAACGGACAAGTGCACTTCACTACTACGAATCTGAACTCAACAGCGGTGCACGAGTGCGGGCAAGGATATAGGTGAGCTTAACATTGTTTATAAATTCGAAAAACTCTTTGATTCCTCATCAAATATTCTGCGTGGAAATTGTCTTAGTACGAGAAGCCATCCGTAATGGTAGCTGGGCGCTGCAAATATCTTCTAATCAGAAATAAATAAAATTGTATTTCCTTATCAGATTAATCGGCCACGACACCATCTACTGTAGTGAGCGAGGGGTGTGGGAGCCAGTGTCGCCCGTGTGCTATGGTGAGTAATGTCAACTGGTAATAGATAAGTTTCAACGGCGCATCAAATGCAATGAGCGGTCGAAGATACAATGAAGAATTGATTCAGAACACCAAAAATAACTCTAAACTTTTTACGACTATTTCGAAATTCTATCCCAATATTACAGACGTCTCCACCCTTCGAGAAATGCAGTCCGGCAGCGGCGAGGCCAATGCACTGCTGGCCATTGCCGCTGTGGCACTGCTGATTCTGCTGGTGGTGAGTGTGTCCTGACAGACTACAGTAACCCTTTATACCGTACCCCCGGACTACCGTAACCTGCCGTAACCCCTGCAGGTCATCGTGATCCGGCACGCGCGCTCGCCTTCATTCTCCTTCGACTCCAAGCCCCCGCCACCTCCGCCCTCTGATATGTCCATGGGCGCCTCAGCGGGAGTGATCTACGCCCAGGCGGGCAATATTCGGTGAGCGAGCATCTACGTACTATTATGGGCAAAAAGAGGTAAATCTGGTCGCCCCTATAGAATAGAATGCCTGATATGTCCATGGGCGCCTCAGCGTGGGTGATCTATGCGCAGGCGGGCAATATTCGGTGAGAATCGGAATATTTTGGTCTCAAGTATGTTTCAACGGCCACTGATTTGCTCGAGAATCTTGTATCCTCAATAGTGAGAGCTTCTGCTTCGAATAACGAAAATAAATTAATGAATTCACAGACCGATGATGAATCAAGTGGACAACACGGTCTACTACGCTGCCAGTGTGCCTCTCACGCAGCTTGAGGTGAGAGATGGATAAAACCATGTTTGTAATAAAAACATCCCAGGTCCCCCCGCAACTCCTCCAACTCCAACAACTGCCCAATGGCAACATCCACATCACTCTGCCTATGGGCCGACCGATGACGAGGCCGGGCCTGCCGCAGTTCAAGTATGGTTGTAGGGATCTAAAATAAGAAAAGAAGGAGCGTCTGCTACTGACCAAATTAATGTGCAATGTGCACTCGAATCAAGTGTTTGAAGTCGCTTTCGACGAGTCTAATATATCAGGAGGAACCAGGAATTTTTGACAGAATTTTGGTATGATGGAGAAGAATAGATAACTTTGATGAATCGATTCCAGCCATCCCACCGTGTCCCCCACAGACTCCCAAATGAAGTACTCGTTCGAGCACGAACCCATCTACGACGTGCCACCCGCGCTAGATACCGTAATGCAGATGGACGAGGAGGGTACGGTATCCCGATTGACGACTGACTTTTATCGATCTATTGCAGAGTTCGACTCGGTCTACGGTAGCGTAACTGCGCCCGAAAGCGACTCTACCGTATGCTGAACCTACCGTAATCTCGAGCATCGTCAACTGAACCACGGGTGGATCAAAGGATCTTCGGACAATCAATCACAATTTGACATATCAGCTCATCAAAAATAGAACGAGTTATTAGCGTTGTTAGAACTTTTTCGTATTTGAGATTTCCGAAAATAGCCTTTTATGGTCACATAACTTATGGTTTCACAATATCTAGTAATTTATTGTCGCGAATGCACATGAATAAAAGAAGTTTGTCCATTGTATGTCTATCATGCCAACCAAAAAGCAGTGGGATACAAAAGATCATGTCCGATTCGATGAGGCGATCATTTCCGATTCTATCATTTCCGATAAGGCGCTTCTCAAACCGTATTATCATCGTCCAAAGAACGACGGGGCCTTGTAGGACACACTTTAGGCCGACCGCCGCGTGGCCTCATATATGGGTGATTGTCTCGCGATTCGCTAGATAGGAGCATTTGAGCCTGCATTGCCCTTTCTTTTCATATTTTCTCTCGCAAGCAATTTTAACTTTTGTTTTCTCAGGGTGATGGGAATTCTAATGGAGATGCAGTTGCTTCTGTTCCTGTTGGCCTCATTCGTACTACCTGTGGCTTCATACGTGAAGCCCTGCGAAATGTTCAAAGCTCAAGTAATGATCTGACTCTCTCATTTCGCAATGCTCTCTCGTCGGTTAGAGAAGCGAGAGAGCACGCGAAGTGAGGAGAGACGAGTGCCGACCTGTCAACACTATTGACCACCAATCAGGGAATCATTCTAAAGAATCTCCTTTTCAGTCTAACAGCCAGTATACGTCAGGCCATGCCAATTACATCTGCATTCTTACACAAGAGGGTGTAAGTAATACCCGAAAGTGAACGAAACATAGATAATTTACAGTTCACGAATTTCGATGTTCTTGCTGCTATACAGATTTCGCAAGGCGACAGCTATCCTAAGTATAAGTACGGCATGTTTGAAAGAGCTGTTATTAGACCTCGAAATAAGAATCACCGTCTCTTCATTTTGCACACTCTCTCGCACGGTCTACTGACGAGAGAGAATGAAGAGACGGTGACTCGTATTTCGAGCTCTAGTAGCTGTTATGTATGACCTCTCCTCTTGACAGCTTTGCGCAAGTTGCCAATTCGAGTAACTTCTGTATGGGGTTGCCAAATCCATACGACGACTTCACAGTCAAATTGATGGACCAAGCATATGAGGAAAATGAATGCGATCAAGAATTCACAATTATTAAGACTGACCCATTACCGAAGTTCATACTTCCGCTAAAAAAGGTAAGTGACAAAGTCCGATCTTTGAAATGGAATAGGCACGTTATTTGCCACATATATGTAATACGAAACAAAAGCATTGAATAAATAAATTTGCGGCGATTTGCTGTTTAAAAATTATTTTTGCAGGTCCAGCAGTACACTGTGGAGACGAATACACAACACATGGCGGTTGTACCTCGAACGGGCATGTGGTTCCATACGAGGGGCTGTACGGGCAGCGGTAGCGTGACTTTTTCGGGAGGAGCTCCAAAAGAGGGCGGGTCAAACGGAATTCACGCGTTCTCGTGAGTTGTCTCCATTAGATTTGATCTACCACGCCGTTCTTCAATATTTACGAGTGTAAATTAACTTTTTATGAATTGTAGAACTCGGAGTAAGTAGTTTTATTGCAGGTGCGAGTCGTTTCCCGACTGGATAATTTCATTCGACGACGTCATCACAATCGACACTGATTCAGCCACGTTCACTGTGGAATACTCGAGCGACATTGAGTCTCGTAAGTTATTTGGCATTTTTAGATGCTTTTTAGGGATAATGAATACCAGTTGATTTTTTTAGAATTTTCCGTTGCTGCGGGCAGTAAAATTGCAGTGGACGTGGAGACGACTTGCAAAACTTGATCGGAACTGATCACACAGCTCGAATTCAGATCGCATCCGGGTAACATTGGCACAGTCGAATTTTTTTTGAAATGTAAATATATATTCAGAGAGACGGCAAATGTGACCGTTGATATGGAATTAGTCTTTGATAAAAAATACAATAAAGATGGATCTGTCGGACTACAAAAAACGCATGGAGGACCCCTTGTGAAGTGAGTTGTTCGAGTTTCGTTTTAATTATCTTATGTTTCAGCTATAGTACAGGCTCATATTCTGATGAGTTCAAGACCGACTACTTCGAGGTATGCAGTAGATAACCCTAGAAACAACAATAGTTCTTATCTAGCAATACTGAACATATGCGTCTTGTATCTATAAAATTAATATTTATTAACTATCTACTTAAAAATGTAAAAATAAACATGTGTTTACTCGCATTGTAGTTGGCACGGTTTGGAACTCGCGTTTATGAACCCTGTTTTTGGGTTCCTAAATGACACCGTTCGCGTGTTTGTAAACACTGCTTCTGTAGAATCCAATCATCCTCTTGGGTAGTTGAAGTACGATGCCATTTTTCATCCTTTTTGATGTTCGTGATCAGTGTGAACCCAAAAACAGGGTTCCTAAACGCGAGTTCCAAGCCGTGCCATCACCGCAACTACAATGTGAGTAAAAACATGTTTATTTTTAAATTTTTAAGTAGATTGTTAATAAATATTACTTTTATAGAAACTAGACGCATATGTTCAGTAGTTGCTACTTCAGATTCATTATATGCCACAAGTGCTGCGGCCTGAGGGATTTGTGAATGATGACGACATTCTCATTCAAATATCGATCGGCGAGTCAAGTAAGCGCTTCCCGCGCACTTTTCTAGATCGCTCTGTAAAACTGCACACCAAAAGACCTTTCACGAGAGAATGTAGCTTTTGGGCAGAGGCGACGTGCGTCATTTTTGCAACCTATCCCAATATTTCACATGCGAAGTCTTTAAAAAGAATTAGCAGATAACTCTGGTGGCGTGCAAACATTGAAAAAGAAGGAATCAAACTTCTTTTAATTTTTCCGATGATCTATCTTTCACTGAATTAGACATATATTCCAACCTGATGTAGCGCTAACTACAATGTCACCACAGCCCATCGCTAATGGTGCAATATTTTCCGATTTGTACTGCTTGTAATAATATGTAGTCGGATCGACACCTTGATAATCGCTTAGATGACTGATTCATGTTCTGTAAGTTCAGATTCCTATTGTGGTGTGGACAAGTTCGGCTTCCCTATTGATTGGAACTTCAACGACATCTGGCTGGACATTGTAGTCATTCTGGACACCTCGGAATCGATGAGCAATGCTGCACTGGACGATGTTTGTATATATACAAACAAATATAAATATATATAAATAAATATAAATATATATAAATACATATAAATATATATAAATATATTAAATATAAATATATTTGTTTAAGTAATATTTAGTTAATTTTTACAGGCCGGATCCTTCATCGAATCCTTCATCAGTGACGGAATCAACGATTTCCTCGTTACTGATACCAGTGCCAAGTTTTACACTCGCGTCGGAGTTATTAGCATGGCGGATACTGCGACGGTCAGTGATCAATTCCAATACCCAATTAATTGACTTTGCGGACGCTAAATTCATCGAAAAATGAGGGATAAAAGCCAATTAATTGGGCCAATACATTACCCAATTAATTGCCTTTTTTCCATTGGTGTTGGGTATTGAATTGACATCCCTATTTACCATGTATTGACGAAATCCTGGAAAGGGCCTTGCCAACTATCAGTAAATATTGAAGTGTTTAGACTCTCTACAACCTCAACATGACAAAGGCGGATACGGTCCAAGGGAAGGTTTCGGTCAAGAATGGCGTAGCGGAAATCGATGTTGTCGAGTAATTCACACTTCTTTTGCTATTTAAATAAATACGGATAATCGTCTCTTCTTTTCACACACTCTCTCACCGGTCTGAGAGGCGAGAGAGTGTGTAAAATGAAGAGACGATTACCCGTATTTCGAACTCTAATGCAGGGCCTTCGAAGCCGCGCTTAGCATGCTTAGTGAAGGGCTGAAAAAGCAGCCGGATAGATCAACCACCCGTCAAGTGATCTACTACATGACCAATTCGGATCCGTAAGTACCAATTTTTCCCACTTTATATCTTATTCCCAATCCAACCGCGTTTCCTACAGGAGGCCTTTCCATCTTTTTCCTTCTTAATTTCTAGCAGTTCTTTTCAAATTTCTAATATCCAGTAATCATGATTTCCTTCTAATTTTCGAAAATTCCTTGTTCTATTATTAGGCGGCCAGCATCGCATTCTTTGCAGAGAGCTCGACGCCGACGCAACGTCGGCTCGACGACTCAACGACTTCAAATCCTCTGGAGTCGTCATAGTCAACAATTTCCTGCAAAAGGGAGAACTTGTAAAGGCGGGACTGAAAGAATTGGCGTCCGACGGCTACTACTACTCCAGCACGAACTACTTGAAGGAACTGCAGAGATTCTGCAAAGGTTTGCATCACATGATGGGGACGTTTAGGAACCCACCTACCCCACGCCTCGCTCCTCCGCCTCTGAAGGGGTTCTTAAATGTCACCGAGTTCCTAAACGCCGGTTCCTAAACGCCTCACCACCTTCACATAAGTCTCTTTATCTAATCTAATTCAGCCAACTGCTTCTGCGGAGCCGACAAGACCGCGTATGGAGGCTCCGATCCGGCGGTGCAAGCGTCTGGTATCTAATTCAACATTGCTTTCAATTAAAAACTTTTTAAAAAACTGAAACAATCGAGGTCGAATTAAGGCGGTTGCTATCGCCTATCAGCTGTCGAAGTTCCATTCAACAAGGCCAAGACCAACTGCGCCGGCGAGGGAGCAATCATAGCGACGGTTCATGACGATTACAAGGGAGCCTTTCTCAACACACGTTAGCTCTCCCTCCGTTTGATGTTGATCAAGATTACTTTGCTAGTAATGGACGCAACCTCATCCAAATCCGACTACTTCTGGATCGGTTACGAGAAATCGGATGATGGAAAGTGGAACTGGGAAGATCAGGTGCTACCTGATACATTAACCTCCTTCATCCTGTGACTAGATCACACGGTGACTAGATCACGCGATCACGCGGTAAAGTACGTCCGAAGAAGAGATTAATCCCTCCGAACAGAATTGGCCTTAATTGTTCACTGGCCTAGCAGTGGCGCACCGCAGGCCTTTACCTATCCTAAGGAGCTGATTCCAGTCCGCCAATCCTCACGCTAACTGGGATAAGAACGAGCCTAGCACCGCTTCTGTGGCCAAGTGCGCCTACGTGGATGGCACTACTTCCAGTCTCCCATGGTGAGTGACATTACCAGACTATTCTTCTCCCTGAAATCGCGATTCACATCCAAATTAATTGTAAGAATAATCATTTTCAGGGGCGCGGGCAACTGCCAACTCGCCTTCCCCCACGTCTGTCAGTACCCTCCCTGTACTGTGGGAAATAAGAATTGCTGAGGAGCTTGAGACCGACAGTTTGAGATGGATAAATTAACGTATTTATCAATGCGTAGATAGTCTTTTACACGGGGGCATGACAACCGGGCAACGCCATTTGGGCAACGGGAAAAAATTTTGGGCAACCGACATTTGGGCAACGGGGCATAACCCAGCGAGTAGCAGTCCTATTACCATGTGGGTGGGCTCATTGTGCTCACTATCACTTGTGCTATCATATCACAAGTCTGATCTTTGATCTTTGCCCTATCAACGACATTTGGGCAATACGGCTGGACAGTGCTTATTACCGTGCTCTGTGGGGAATAAGAACTGCTCCTCGGGCTTCGTGATGGAATAAGTACTTTCTTTATCGATTCACAATTATCTTTTTACACGAATGGACTGTTTACAATAGACAGTACGAACAAGACGAGACAGTGTGGAGAATGAAAGAGACGGCGGCTCGCTAATTTGGACTAATTCGGGGAAGATCTAGTACTGCCCGTCTGTCTGTCCGTCCGTCCGTCCGGAGACTAGTACTGTCCTCCGCACAACTGTATCGTCTTCAGAGCAATCCTCTTGCGCATCTCTTCGCGTTTAGCTGCTGCCGCGGCCACTTTGAAGCGCTGCAATAAGATAATATTTGTAAATGCCGAAGATCGTGTGCTGACGCCCTCTTGCCCTCTATCTGAGTCAGATCAGGGATAACTCTAATCCGCCCTCTTCCATTGGCTAATTTTCGCAATGAAACCAATTGATTCCATACCGAAAACCCTCATAATACTGATCCCCGCTACCTCAGAGAACCCTTGAATCAAGAAGGTATTGAAATAACCCCAAACCTTCTTCTGCTCCTCGCCCACCCTCTCCCATAGCTAACTATTTTACTTTTTTAGTTTTTGGATTGCTCAATTCTCTCTAATTACATACTGCGTCCCATTGAATCAGACAAGACAATTATTGAAATGTATTTCCCACCTTTTTCTGCTCCTCTCCGACCCTCTCCCATGCTGCAGCTATGAGTCGAGAAATCTGTCCGAAAGAGGCGGACGGGTTGAGTGACTGGAAGGAGATCGGAATAATTGAGTTTCATGAATGCTTCACAAGATTGCAGAACTTCTTCTGGACAGTTTTGTCTTGCTTCCCGTTTCAGATTAAAAAATATCACTTCAACCTTGATAATGGGCTGTTGCTGCTTGAAGAAGACGGCGTACATGGATCTGGAATTATTTTTATTGAATTTCGAAAATCTTTATTTAAAAATAAAGAATTTCTCACTTCTCGCACTCTGCCGACCGCCTCTTGCCTTTCTTGCCCGGTGCTGCTTCTTGATCTACTAAATATTCGAATTGTTTAAAATTATTTGATTATTCAGAAATAATCCCTTCTTATCGAGCTCCTTCTTACAAAGAGGTCCTCAATACCGGCCTACTATTAAAAAGCCCGATCTCACAAACCTCTCACTGTCTCCACCGCACTCCATCCCTGCTGGCCACCGTACTCCCACGGGGCTAGCGTAATCCTATCGACTACGGTAATCCTATCGATTCCCGAATTCCGGTCGAGACTCGCGATGGTCGGTTCGATATTCTCTAATGAAGGAGTCTCTTCCATGCAGCTGGCATCAAGATATTGTGAGAATTCGTCCATCTAAATTTTTTTATCTATTTCGAAAAATATTAAAGACATGCGAATGTAAAGTGCGAAAACAAGCAAGTTCCTGAACAAAATCTCTTCCATTTCGAAAATGACTGAGAATGATTGAGACAGGCAAGAAGTCACCGACAGCCTCTCATAACCATAACTGACCAAACCCCTGCCTTTTAGCCCCCTTCCTCCCCCCTCCCCACCTCTAATTAGTCCATTGCGCCACCCCTTCGGCTTATCCCTTGTTTCTCTCTAAATAGAGACGGGGAATGGGATAATCGGACATGCCGGGGCTCATCTCTGGAACAGATGGTCTGAGGTTTTTCGTGTTTCGAGGGGTCATTTGAAGGCATGACCTAAGAATGAACCTTAAATACAGATGAAGAACCTTTATTCGGATCTTGATAGAATCTGTTACTGAAATCATACGCTTTTATTCATCGTTACTGATGGGCTCTAAATAAAGACAGTACGGCTCACCTCTGGAACAGATGTTCTAAGGTTCAACTCTTTCTTCTAGGTGGTTCCAGGGGTCATGGGAAGGCATGGCCTAATAATCCTTTTCAAGTCAACTGCTCAACCCTTTCAAAGAATCCTCCGATGTGTTTTCATTCAGCAGAAAAATTCATAAACAGAAAGAGATCTTTCAATCACCATCTAATCAATGCATCTGCTATTTCTTTCAAGCCCAAATAACATGCGATAATACCTTTGCCCTCAACTTGATCCATTTATCTCCAATGTACACATTCACCATACATTCACTATACGATACGAGTATGACTCAGCTGGATTCACAAGGCGGTTCAAGGGGAGCACGGAAATTACAAGAGGTACGGTAGTGTAATCAAGTGAGAAAAGGGGGCAATGGTGTACTGTACACAAGGCAACGAAACGACAACTGAGTTTGTTTTTGCTAAACTTCGATAAATAACCGGAGGATGTTGTCAAGTGATTTAATATTGGGACTTCTTTGCTTTCGAAACGTCCTGAGGCGCGGGCAATTATGATTACGGTAGGCATCGGGAATCGATCGATAAAATCGTTAAATGTGAACAGCAACAAGTTAGTCAAGGTACGGTGTGTGTCTGGATACGGTATACACGTAGTGTGATGTATTATAACCATAGTGCGCATCGATTAGTTCAAGGGGGAGGGACATTAGTCACAAGCTACTTGGTAGCATGTAGGTGTTAAAACGGACTTTAAAGGGCTCGGCGAATCGAAATACTGGAATGGAAAGTGCGGCTCAATAGAGTCTGACTAGTGGGGCGACAGCTTTTTCTCGAAGAGAAAATGCGACCAGAGTAGTTGATTGTTGCTACACAACGATGAGTAAACAGGACAAAAATAACGGAAACTTCTTCAATATTTGGCCGGTTTAGTCAAAAAAGTGAGAATATTACGGAGAAACGCCGGCCAATTAATGAGAAAATTTCGAAAAAAGTTGATAGTTTTCTACACAACTTTTTTTTAGTACACAGGGGGTTTTGACAAGGGGTAAAGTGCTATTTACAGGGTGAATCCATCTATTCAGTGATTCCCTTCCTTCGGAGATCGTCGCCCTTCGTCGACTCGATGTAGCGCCTCAAATGTATTTATTTTTCATAAACTTGTCTGATAAATACCGTCCATGGATAATCCGTCCCACTAAAAGCAACCCGTTGAAACACAAAGCATATTGATTTTTAAAACTAATATCTCCCTATCGATTACTAATCTCTCCTGCGCAAACTCACTTATCCCCGTTGAAACGTAAAAGTACGGATTCTACGTCATCAATCACTCCTCACCTCCTATACTTCAGAATCATCTCCCTTCTCCTCACTGCCACCATCGTGCCCCTTCCTCCTGCGTCCCCTCCCGCCGGCCCTCCCAGCAGTGGCTCAGCCAGAGAAGAAGCCGTCGGCAAGGCATCGGCCTCGGCTGGGAAGCGGCCTGCGAGTTATTAATTGATTTCAAGCAGAAGAGAAATTTACACTAAGAAATGATAGGGAAGCGGAACGCGAATTGATTGTAATTGGTTATTTTTGGAAGTCGAACAATCACTGAATCTGTCTCAAACATTTAGATGATAGTGAACCTGTGCGGCAACGATACACCTAGTGACCATGTCGAAACACCAAATATGTGTGCCCTTAAACCACCACCACTTTCGCGTTTCACCATCAGTACTAGGCAAAGCAGACAGCTATGTGTTGATCTCGTTCACAAATCTAATTCTCACCTCCGCCCTCCTCATCACCCGACTCCCCTCCGGACTCCTCCGCCGAGACATCGAGGTCGCTCTGCAAATATAATTTTTTTAATTAATTTCTATTAATAAATTGCACCCTGGTCGATCCGCGCACCGCTGTTTGCACTAATCTAGTTCAGTGTGCTCGTGATCAGTGATAGTAGGATACCGACCGCAAACCACAACAAAAATCTCGGAAACACTTGGCAAGAAAATGCTTCATCTTCATACCAGCGATTGCTTCTCACTTGTTTATTCAATAACCATCGATTTAATGTAACCCTCTCAATACCGTAATCCGACCAACACCGTACCTCTTCAAGCGCGGCCATTCCCGGCACGAAGCCGACGCGGCCTTCCAGGATGTTCTCGATCGTCGCCTGCAAATACAATCAGTTTGCGATTCCAGACTACAATTTTGAACATTGATTAGAGTAGGCACAAAATCGACGAACGATCGCTTCAAGTCGCAAACAGAAACGATATGAAACCCGTGCAGCCTTAATGGGACTGGCAAGTGTAGTGCAATATTATTGAGATATCCACTCCAATGCCTATGTGATCGCATTAAGCCCTAACTATGAATAATAATACAAGAGCGTAACGCGAGAGTGACAGCTTGCCGCCTGATGTCTGATTACTATTTTTTAGCTGAAGTATCACGAACGAATCGAACAGAACACGCAACTCGGATTAATAGTCTACAAGCGCAGCCTGAATTCTACAGGACTATTTTTGCACTTAGTTAGTCAGTCCTCGATCCCATCCTACCGTATTTCTACCCACTCGAACTACTGTAATCAAATAATCGATAATCAATCCCTCACCTGCGACGAGCCTGACGTGCGCAGGTCGTTGAGGATGACGTCGAAGGGCAGCTGCGGGAACATCTCGCGCACCTGGAATATTGATTATCGATTTTTACTAATTATGATTATAATTATATTAAAGAAGAATTGAGCACTTCATTATTGCTAAAATTGGCAGCACTCGGTCTATCATAGTAACAATGTTGCCGATAAGTTGCTGGTCAAATAAAACAACCGGGTTGTTTGGCAAATTTTTTTTCGAGTGGAGCTATCAACACAATCGTATTCCGAAACAATTCTAGACTAATAACACAATCCTGGTGCACAATTCAACCTTCCTTATTCCTATCGGGGAAACCGCTATCGTCCCTAACCCGGCGCTCCTAGCACGCACCCTTCCCCCTTTACCTGTTCCGCCTGGGTATTCAGCTGGCTATCATCCCTCCGGATCACGCCCATGTTGTGGCTCAGCTCGATCGAGAAGGACGGCAGGCGGAGGAAGCCGCCGAATCCGCCGAATCTGAAATTTATTTATTTATTATTATAAAGGAAACATCATCGTAATCAACCCGACACTTCCCAATCAGTCTTGTAATTTCGTTGAGGCACGAAATCACAAGGCAGGAAATAGTATAATTTTTTTAGCCTACCCAGAGCCATCTGTATCAATTACTCAATGCACCACGCAATCTTGTGCTATCCCTGGTGCATCAGATCCCCAGTTAGAAGAAGCGAATTATCGAGAACAATCGATAATGCGCGAAACTACCGTACCCCATTTCCCTCAAGTCTAATCAATAATCTACCGCACCTCTCCCCGGAGAAGTGCCACGTGGTCGTTGAAGGCTGCCCGGTCGCAGCGACTCCTGGAATGATAATAATAATTACGAAAAAGACAAAAAAAACAATTTTCGAAAACAGCCACGACGATGTTTCAACACTCCCTTATACGACCAAGTATTCTTGGATTTACAATAACTCTCTTGGAAGCCATTTTCAAAATGACAAATGACGAATCTTCTTACACACGCCTGACATGTTATGATACCCCCTCCTTTTAATCAATCAATATCTACCATACCCTACCGTATTCCTACCCCTTCAATCAATATCTACCGTAACCCAGACTACCGTACCTCCCTCCGCCCTGGCCTGCTCGTGCGGCGACGGCAGGAAGCGGCGGCACGTCGGGCAGGAGGCGTCCTGCTCCAGCCACCACATCAGGCACCTGCAATGGTATTATTACTATTGCTGTTGCTGTTATTATAGTTATTATTTAAAACTTTCGAGAGACAATCCAGAACGCATTGAAGGCTGCACGAATACCAGAGATATCACTACTTTCTGGAACGGAAAACCACTTGAATCACGATCTTCGAGCAGGGAACTTACAGAGTTCAATAAAAAAAAGGTATTTTGACACCAAAATAACAACAACACCCTCCCTCACCAATCGTGGAAGCATGGCCACACTGTGTTATTGTTGTTGTTGTTTTTGTTATTGTTGTTGTTGTTGTTATTACCAACTCACCAATCATGGAAGGCGTGGCCGCACTCGAGCTTCCTCGCGTCCTCTAGCTTCTCCCAGCACACGATGCACAGCTCGTCGGAGGGCTCCTCGAGACGCGGGTAGCTGATAATTAGGACAATTAATAAATAAATCAGATAATTAATTATCTACTTTTCCAGAGACATGCTGTCGTATGCTCAATTGGCACACACTCACATTTATGGTTTCACACGTTTCCTAAGAGCTCACTGACAGAAACTAGATAATGGGTGAGTCTGAACGGTTAAAAAAAAATAAATATTTAAAAAATGCTCACCGCTGCGCGATGTGGCGGAAGATGGTGCGGTGCTTGAGGTATCTGAAATGGGTAAACTGGTTCATTAATTCTTTAAAGGATCTCGCGACTCTATCAGTTGTTAATCCTCTTCACACAAGCTCTTCCACATGCGAAACACTATCATTACTGCTAAAAACATCAAACTCCACTCAATAGAAAACTACCGTAATCTCAATCGATATCTACCGTACCTATTCAGGGTCGCCACGATGCTCGAGTAGGCCATCTTCATGTGGTAGAAGAAGAAGATGCACGTCAGGTTGAAGCCGACCGGCGAGAAGAACATGAGGTGCAGGAAGTGCAGGAGTTGGATCAACTGCAATTAGGTTAATTATTAATTAGCTTAATTAGCCTAATTAGTAAATTTATTAAGTCACTTAACGTTCGTACATCCCTAGAATGCAATTTCCCACCAACTGTTTAAAAATATGATTCAGGAGAAACGTAAGAATCCCTCATTTTCACAATTAATCAATCTATCTCTGCCATCGAGTACGATACACAACAACTAGAGCACGGAATACGAGTGGCCGTCTCTTCATTTTGCACGCTCTCTCGCCCGGTCTACTGTCGAGCTCTAGTAACAACATGTCCTCTTCGCCGTGTGCGCAATCTTCGTTGCCGATCGTTCAAAACAAATCGCTAAATCAGATTGCCGTATTTGGAAAGTGGAGAACGGAACTCTTAAAGATCATGTTTCAGCCAATGTTTATCCCACCAACCACCTCACAGTTACAATGAGCACCTTTCCAACCGTGATACACATTATTCAGAATCATATCACTGGCCCAAAGCTACCTCGGTCGTCACTCCGACCAGCATGTACGTCGTGTAGCTCAAAGCTACCGTACCCTTCCTTCCCC
The DNA here is from genome assembly GCA_900490775.1 of Pristionchus maxplancki. Lineage (NCBI taxonomy): Eukaryota > Metazoa > Nematoda > Chromadorea > Rhabditida > Neodiplogasteridae > Pristionchus > Pristionchus maxplancki. Next base: position 883,146 of record LS563634.1, read on the forward strand.
ATTGCCCAAAACTACCGTACCTCCGTCGTCACGCCCACGAGCATATCCGTCGTGTAGCTCAGGCTGCGCGCCGTGTTCGACGCCACGTTGGCGGCCGCCAGAAGGCAGCGGAAGACGCCGCGGCCCGAGCGGAGCCACGCGAGGACTGCCTGGAATTAGGTTGTTTAATAATTACATGAATTAAACAATAAATAAAAAATTAAAATAGGAAATTTCTAATAAGAAAAGAAGATCCATGCCAGGACTGCCTGCAATAAGATTAGATAAATAAACTGATTTGATTAATAAATTAATAATTCCTTAATGAATGCGAAAGCTGTGCGTCATCATTGAAATGAGTGGCGCACTGTTCATATGCAAGTGATGAAGCACGAAAGTGGAGCACTATTCGCATTGAAACGGCAAACAAAAATGGGAAACCTATGGAAGCGCACCCGCGGGTCACGAGCATAAAGCTAGCCACATAACTATCAGGAATGCCTTTGTTACCAATATCTGCTCTGCTGCTAGGTCCATAAAAAAATAAACAAAGAAATAAAAATAAACCCACATCCACGGCCAGAAACAGCAGCGTCGACAGACTGACGGGTTTGCTACCAACCTAGCCTTCTATTTATCCTATCACACCTACTCATCTAATATTATAACAACAATAACACAAACAATAACAACTATATAAAATCAATAATAAACCCACATCCACCGCCAGGAACAGCAGCGTCGACAGGCTGAGGAGGTGCGCGTGCCAGGCGAGAGCGAAGAGAACGGCCTGGAATAATATTATTATTTAAATACTTAAATAATTAAAACTTGAGATCGACATCACATCGCAACAATTCATCCTCCAGGACAGGTAACCTATTCGTGAAACCGCGATATTTCATGTAACACAACCTTGTGGATATCTCTTTTATTCACTAGAATATATTTATGGATTATGAAATATCTCTCATCCGCATTGTCTGCTTTCCTCCACCAGTGATGATAGCTGATTTGTGAAACGGCAATTCGTCATCCATTCTAGACTCAACCATGATCAAATGGAATCAAACTCATCATCTAGTGAGCATCAACAGCTGCGAATTTAGGACCGCAAACAAATAATAAAGTTGTTTTTTAAAATTATAAACAAAAAAAAAACACTCACCGTGGACGTCGCCAGGATGAGCGCGCACACGAGGAACACGCCGGTGCCCGGGAAGCCGCCGGATGGCGAGATCTGCGAATTAGAATAATAATAATAATGTTGTTAAGAGACCTTCTCCATAATAATTCACCATGGGACGGACATTGTACTAGCAAACGCTTCCAGCCCTCCGTGCTGTCATCATAGAAAGTAGTCAAGGCCTTGTTTACAAAATCGATAAATTTGGAGTGCCGCGACGCGTCAGGTGCGCGCGAAATTTGAAAACTCGATTTTCATAACTTCTCACCCGAACAAGTTAGACTCGAAATTCTTTTTGCGTTATGTTTGATAGCTTCTAAGTGCGAACTATCATCGGGAAACTTCCCTTAAAGTCGAATCTTAAGTTGATTTTCTAAAAAAAAAAAAAAAAAAAAAACAAAAATTATTTTCACTAATCTTTCTCCCACTAATTGGAAGGGGGGAGAGGTCCCACATATTACAAAATGTACTCACATGGTGTCTAGTGATAACATTTCACATTTGAAAGAAATCGGTTTTACTCCTCGCGGAGTTTTACTCCACCTTGTTCACTGCCAAAGTCCAAAGATGAAAAGTCTTTTACCTCAATTATACTTCAGTTGGGAGCCCAGCACCTAAAAGTGTTAAATCCAAAATCCTGGACCTATTCCAGCTCTTTGAAATATTTTATGAATTTTTTTGTCGGGCGATGACCATGACCCGGGGTTCATGGAAATTTTTATTTCTTTTATTCAAGCTCAAATATGCTTCAATTCGACGTCCTATTACAGTAAAGCACATTACCGAAAGTTAGACAGAGTTTGCAGCTCTTCTGAACATTTCTGACGATATTTTTTTATCCGGCTGTGACGCGAGATTTTTTTGATTTTTTTCCTAATTTTATCCTACATTCCGAGATAAACGTGAGCTACCACATAGCACAAATTGTAGTCACAGTATACCTAGAAGACATGTTCCTATTTGAGTGAAATCTGTTTTACTCCTAGCAGGAAAAGTACATGTCGAACCTTGCACATCGTGAAAATTTCAAAAATCAAAAGTTGAGCTTTCAGCTCAATTATGTCTCAGATGAACGCATCAGTACATAAAAACACTAAATCGAGCTTTTGGAAGATTTTGCAGTATTTTTGGATCCTTTTTTAACGATTTGATTTTTCTCGGAATTTTTGGAAATTTATACCTTTTTTCTGCACTGTCCGGAAAGAACGTGGGCTCCCACATACCACAAGTTGTGATCACAGTGTACGTAGATCAC
>LS563634.1:886449-920953 GCA_900490775.1 Pristionchus maxplancki
TCAGATGAACGCATCAGTACATAAAAACACTAAATCGAGCTTTTGGAAGATTTTGCAGTATTTTTGGATCCTTTTTTAACGATTTGATTTTTCTCGGAATTTTTGGAAATTTATACCTTTTTTCTGCACTGTCCGGAAAGAACGTGGGCTCCCACATACCACAAGTTGTGATCACAGTGTACGTAGATCACATACTTCAATTTGAGAGAAATTTGTTTTACTCCTAGTAGGGAAATTGCGGACCGAACTTTAGTCGCTGTGAAACTTGTTCCGTAAAAATACTCGCAAAGAGGTTAAAAAGAGCTGCAAACTCTTCCAAATGTTTGATTCAGTACTTTTCTGTCCTGAAACGTCTAGCTGAAGCATAATTGAGCAGAAAGCTGAACTTTTGATGTTCACATGTTCACGGGAAGCCAGGTTCGGTCCGCAATTTTCCTACTAGGAGCAAAACATATTTCTCTCAAATTGAAGAATGTGATCTACGTACACTGTGATCACAACTTGTGGTATGTGGGAGCCCACGTTCTTTCCGGACAGTGCAGAAAACAGGGCCAAATTTCCAAAAATTCCGATGAAAATCAAATCATTAAAAAAGGATCCAAAAGTACTGCAAAATCCTCCAAAAGCTCGATTTAGTGTTTTTATGTACTGATGCGTTCATCTGAGACATAATTGAGCTGAAAGCTCAACTTTTGATTTTTGAAATTTTCACGATGTGCAAGGTTCGACATGTACTTTTCCTGCTAGGAGTAAAACAGATTTCTTGCTCAGAAGAGCTGCAAACTCTGTCTAACTTTCAGTAATGTGCTTTACTGTAATAGGACGTCGAATTGAAGCATATTTGAGCTTGAATAAAAGAAATAAAAATTTCCATGAACCCTGGTCATCGCCCGACAAAAAAATTCATAAAATATTTCAAAGAGCTGGAATAGGTCCAGGATTTTGGATTTAACACTTTTAGGTGCTGGGCTCCCAACTGAACTATAATTGAGGTAAAAGCTCGACTTTTCATCTTTGGACTTTGGCAGTGAACAAGGTTCGAAAAATATTTTTCCCGCGAGGAGTAAAACCGATTTCTTTCAAATGTGAAATGTTATCACTAGACACCATGTGAGTACATTTTGTAATATGTGGGACCTCTCCCCCCTTCCAATTAGTGGGAGAAAGATTAGTGAAAATAATTTTTGATATTAGAAAATCAACTTAAGATTCGACTTTAAGGGAAGTTTCCCGATGATAGTTCGCACTTAGAAGCTATCAAACATAACGCAAAAAGAATTTCGAGTCTAACTTGTTCGGGTGAGAAGTTATGAAAATCGAGTTTTCAAATTTCGCGCGCACCTGACGCGCCGCGTACGCGTCGCGGCACTCCAAATTTATCGATTTTGTAAACAAGGCCTTGACTACTTTCTATGATGACAGCACGGAGGGCTGGAAGCGTTTGCTAGTACAATGTCCGGAGGAGGGGGTAAAATGGTAAATTCTTACGGAGAAGGTCTCTTAATTGTTTTGACACTTGGTAGGTTTTGTATATTCACAACGTAAACTCAGGAACTATTGCTTTAGCAGACATCAATGTTCCACATAGATTCGGTGAAACTCAAATCATCTCCTCTCATTCCTAATCAAATTTCGAGCACTATAACCAAAAAAACAACAACAACAACAACTCACGTATTTGAATCGCTGGTGAATAATTTGATTCAGCACAGTGAAGAAGGCGGTGACGGCGAACCACAACATCCAGAGGAGCACCTGACGTGATTTATTATTTAATTATTTGTTATATTATATTATATTTGTTTTCATCTGAAGAAGGTCATCTACTGACTGACACAGTAACTATCCTGAGATCTAGATTCGGTGAAACTCTGAATTTCTGTGTCGAAATTCATTTAGTTGAAAACAATTTTTTATTGATCTACACGTCTACTCAGTATCAACTGAATGGGCAACTATCCAGAGATCTAGATTCGGTGAAACTCAAAATGCCAACGATCGAAATTTACTCAAATAATTTTATTTCTCCAAGAACAAGGATACTCATTACAAAACTCCATGAAACCCAAACCATCCTGCATCAACTCACTCAATTCGTCTAATTTTCTGATACTACCGGTCAGATGGCGCAATAGACGTGCCGGGGTTAGAGGACTCACCCGATTCGTCTGATTGCCCGACACCACCGACAGGAAGACGGCATCAAAGACGATGCACGTCAACAGGGAGGCGCGCGAGACCGCACGCTCTTGTCTGAAATAATAGGCGTTTCGTTCGTTTCCGGCTGTAGTATTTAGCATTTCGGAGAGAGGCATGTGTTTTGTTTGCTATCTCCTGTTGCTTGTTTGCTATCATTAAACTCCTGGACGACATTGACGCACTCCATCAATCTCTGACTATCAAAGATTCGTGAAACTAAAAGCCCAAAGGGTCATCCAATGACTAATCGTAATCTCCTCCAGATTCCCAAACAGAAAGTATACAACCGCTTATTAACTTTAATAAAAGAGAAAAACAATAACAACAATAACAACAACAACAATACCTCGTCAGATCTCCGAACGCCCTGTACACGATCAGCTTCCCCGCGAGAGCGAGCAGCGCGTAGAACGTGTTGATGAGAATCTGGAATTGTATTGTTAATTATTTAAGTAATTAATAAATACTTTAGGCAATTATTGGTAATAAACGGTACTACATGTCTCTGTAATAGTGGGGGACGAAACAGGGATTCTAACGTAAGTTTGCATTTTTTTCAGTAGCACACGACACTTCACTGAAGTAGCACGCGCCAGAGCCAGCTACATATAGTTAGAGTGACACAGGGATCCGAATTTTGACTTCAAATATGTACCATGGTCCGACTACCATTCAAGAGCACTTCAGTGTCTTATGCTTAATGTGAAACCCGAACTTCGCAATGTGAATCAAACCGTGACGAATCAACAATCAATCGATAAAGATACCGTACCCAGCAATGCGCCTGATTGCTCACAATGTAGTACAGTATCCGCGCGGGCGCGTACTCCGCGAGTAGAGCAGTTGTGTCTGTAATTAGATTAATTAAAATTTAAAAAAAAATAACAACCTAGTTTCACATCCCGGCTCAATGACGCTTCACCCTTATTACATCACTCTAGGCGCTCCAGAGAATTCGATAGAAAGGGTCCAGTGTATCCTCAAATCCCCAAACCAAACAATCACAAGTAATTGAATAAATATTTTTGCTTCACACCCCTGGGATTCACAGCTTCAATGGCACATTATCAATCTGACTATTTGGTAACCTATGATAGATTCTCTCTTTTTTCTGAAAACAAAAATATTAAATAGATTCAACAGTACCACTGCTGATTGTCGTTCCTAGAATGATCCTTGACCCGAACGATGACATACCTGAGGAAAGCGCCTCGCTCTGGCGCAGCTCGTCCGCGAGTTGGGAGTGCAACTGGAATATTTAAATGAAACTTTAAACTATGGCCAACTTCTTTCATCCATCATTAGACGATCTAGGTTTCACCGTGAATCCATATTTCAGAACCCCTAACTGACTATGATAGAGAACGTATCACCTTATTCAATTAGGTTAAACTACCGTACCTCGGGGTGGTTGTTGAAGGTGTTCCACAGGCTGCCGGCGCCCAGTGCAGTGATCACGACGGACAGCCCGATGTAGTGGTCTGCGAAGGGTGTTATTATAATAATAATAATTATTATTATTATAAAAATTTCAAATCACTTCACATTTGAGTTTCACGTTCTCCACATAGCTCACTGGCTGGAACGTAATCAATAATCTCCAGACATCCACGGGAATAAACAAAACATAATTTTTCAACAATGTTTAGGTGAGCGAACGCGCCAGAAATTCATGATTCATGAATTGATGTATCCCTAGTGATTCCTGTTTCAGCAATAACTCATATCTAACAGTATTCTGAGAATTTAATGTGTTACATTTTTCAAGGTCAAAAATTAAGTAAGTAATATCTTGGGAAAATTCAGACAATATCGATTCACGATTTGTAACATGACATAACATAGATGAAAACAAAACTCACTAATGCTCGGCACGGGTGCCCTGTGCATCAACAACCCGAGCTCGCCTCCTATCTACCCGCTCCTAACGCGTTTCACCAGCCATTATAAGGTATCAACTTACTAATGCTCGGTACGGGTGCCCGGTGCATCAGCAGGCCGAGCCCTCCGGCCGAAGCGACTCGTGAGTCCATCTCCGCCGTTGTATCGCCTCGTCCCACGCGGTCCTGTAATTAGTTATTAATTAATTAATAATTGGTTATTAATTAATTAATATTAAGGTTTCAAAGTATTCACATCAGCCATATTTACGTTTCACTGATGTAATATCACAGAGCCTCTATGGAGCAGGCAATGGGATCGTGACCCCCCGCGCAAATACAAAAACAAAATTACTTCCTCATCACACCCATCACTCCACCGTTTCAGCCCTCCTATATCCACGAACATTTCTCTCTCAAGTAAGATTAAGATTAAGGACTCGTCCACATTAAAATATTAAAACTTGTACAGCTTGTTCCCATTAGTCACCTCTATTTGCGCATCGTTAACTAAAGAGGCCACATCTTGGTCGAGACACGGCAAAAAGTGTGTGTGCAGACACATTTCCGCGCATAATCGAGAGTAATCTTACGAGTGGGGGAAATTCCCAGAGTGGGCTTCGTAGAGTGATAAGAAAGGCGCGATCAGTGATGCAATCCTACGTGGTCAGTTCGATGTAAGAGACCATGCCCAAGTTGGACCCTAACATATGTTTAAAATTCATTAATTAATATCCCACTAGTCACAATTCTCTCGAACCTCGAGAGTATATCAGAGAACTGTGCGATCGCCAATCTATCAATAACCTAAGCGACTCGCAACGACCTTCATCTCGGCAAAACAGCATACCATTTCGAACAGCAACTCGACAACACTTTGTATCGTAGTGTAATTCTTGCTCATAGAGGGAAGGGAACGAAGTATCAATCCACCTACTCCTAGAGTACTCTGTCTGATAAACCAGAAAAAACGGCCCCTACGTGCCCTGATTCCCGACGAACTACAACTTTCACTACCCAAATGATATCAAAGGAGCAATCTTTGAGTGGTCATTGGAGTAATTTTAGAGAACAGATACCTCCGAATTTCCAAACATCATTTCTTCCTAGAACAAACAACTTAGTCACTGGCTATCAAAGTGACACTATTTGACTGCTCATTGGAGTCTTGCAAGTCGGAGAACCTCTCAAACATCTATTCTGTTTCCTCATAGGATCATTCGCTACGAACCCGCAAAACACAAAGGTTATCACTCCCTCTCAGCCATTTTGGAACGCGATAAACAACTAACTCTTGCCACGTCGAACGTGAAAATCACTCGAACCAATTCTTCCACTACTTCCTCCTTTATCAGGTGTATTTTAAATAACTAAAAAATAGTCTAACCTCCACTTCTGGTTCTGTGTGACGATTCGCGTGCAAACTGCGATGAGGACCGACCCGGGATCGAACCTGGCATTTCGAAATTACTTTAAAATTCAATAATTAAAAAGTCACGAGGTAAACTAGCAACGCCGTACACAATGAGGCAACAGGAAGAGAGATTTTAGAGGCGATTAGCCGAATCGACTCGAAAACTCTGAAGTTATTGTGAAACAACCACGGAAGTTTGTGCAAAGACGGTACACAACTTGCTAACTTTGCTAACTTTGCTATTAGCGTTCGTCCGATATGGAACGTGCGCGAGCGAGTAACAGTATTGACGTCACTTGAAGCACCGCGTGTGCCAAAACCGGCCAAAACAACTTTACTTGATTGCATCTAGGATCGAACAGAGAGAGAGGCGCGAGAAATGACTCTTGTCGAGAAACAATCCAATGAATGGCGAAAGAGAGCAGCGATTCGATAGAGCAATGGAACAAAAAAGCTACAAAGAAAAGCGAGGGGACCGTCGGATCTCTGTAGTCTTGTTTATCCCTACTGCCTGCTCCCCGGATGCGTCATGTCGGGCTGTGGTCGATTAAAACCCGATTCAGTAGCAGAAAATAGGGAAGTGGGGGCGTAAGAATCCCCAATTGTTACTAAAACTTGTGCATTTGGCATGGAAACATCGGGAATTGAACAACCACGTCCACAGAAAAGTGTTTACGTCAGAAACTCGCATTATTATCAGGAGATTGACGTGACTCAGGGGCAATGAGAAAATGGAAATGGCTGAGTTGGAAGTGACGGCCTGATTCGAGAAGTGCGTTCAAAGTGCAGGCGGCCTTATCAAGACAACGATCATCATGAATATGAGGAAATTGTGAGCTCTTTCCCATGAGAAAAGGGTAGATAACGAGGCGTGGAATTCGAGCAACGTAGGCGGATTACATCAGTGATCGAATGATCGCCTATTGCTCATTGTTTCTTTTCGGCCATACTCGTCGAATGAACGAGGAAGACATCAACTGTATGTACTATACTGTAGAAAGAGAAAGGAATGCGGGGAATTAGTTCGACGAAACCCCTCGCTTCACGCAATAACAATGGCGGGATTTCGTTCGCCAGCTGTCAATCGCAGGTCAAAGACGTGCCCCATGATACACTCAAACCACGAGATACGGGCTAGAGAACATGCGAAATCGAGAGGACAGACAATGAAAAAAGCAGGAACCGCACGCGCCCGCTCGCGTCGCGGCTCCAGAAGTTTGCTCGAGCGCGCAATATTGAGAGTGTCAAAATTAAATATTTATTTTTGTAATACGTTTTCATTTATTTTAACGGAAATACCTTTATGCATACCAGGAAATAAATAAACCGTGCTCGATAAATGAATAAACAAGTTAGAAAAGGTCCAGTCGCTTGCTGGCCACTGGCTCGGGTCCTCTTCCACTGCTGCGGCCTCTGCGAGCGATTGTGAAGGAAACTGCAATGATAATTTCCTTGTTTACAATGATAAAATCGCAACACAAATCCACATTATTTGCTGACAGTTGAGAAAAAGTAAGCCTTGTTATCAGGAACCTCGTGTTTTCTCACTAGCGACTGGTCTGTTGCGATCTTAGGATGGCGTGTAGATAACAGGTCACATTGATAAACACGTATTGATAAACATCATAGCGAGGTGGAAACAGCGCTTATCCACACTTGTGACTACGACGGTTCTCAGAAACTACACTTCTCTAGCTACAGTCGTTGAATCCTCATGTTTTATTCAATATTTACTGCCTGCTGAATGATAAAACGAAAGCCTATTGTCCCCAGGGCTATTTCGGCTACTTTCTTAGGCAACCACTGTACATGCCGTATGTCTACCGTATCCCGACAGTAATCTACCGTAGCTTCATTCTCGTGATCGCAGTATTCGGATGTATGTACCTGCAGCCCGAGCAGCACACCCTATTGATCTACCGTAGCCTACCGTACTCTAACTACAGTATGCTCACCTGCAGCCACGACCAGCTGCACCAGCCTCTATGCCTACCCACAGCGTTCTGACCCCCTTTGTTCTCTCCAGATAAGGGTGAAGAAGGGGATTAATTGTTGAGTTTTCCCGCGTTACCGTATTCGAACTGCAAACCACTTTCGCAATTTGAGATATCTCTGAAACATATCGCGAATACGGCAACGCGGGAAAATTCTAAAATTAATCCCCTTGTTCAGAATGAGGATAGCGATATGTTTCAGCAACCTGTAAAGTTTCGAGTTTGCAGTTCGATATGTAAAGTGATCCCCCCTTGTCTGTAGGGGCAGAATGCTGTGTACCGTACTGCCTATCGTACCTACACCCCCTACGGTACCCTGAATACCGTAATCATGTTACCGTACCTGCCGCCACGACCAGCAACCCGAGCAGCACGGCCGACAGGAGCAGTGATGACCCCACAGCAGACAGGCACAGCACGGGTCGGGAGGGCAGAGAGGGAGGAGAGTGCAGGGTGGACGGGGTGGAGGCTGCAGAAAGGATCGTATTATTTTAATTTCGAAAACACTTTTTTGTTCGAAAATGCTCTGTCTTCTGTGTGTGTTTCCGCGAATCCAAACGCAACAGCGCTAAGCCGGATTAGCATCTTCTCTCACTTGTTTTCGTTGTCACCCTCAATGATCAACGAATGACGATATTCATTGCACTAGGGGTCATTGTTTGAAAAGCACGAGTAAGAGGGAACGATTAAAAATTCAATAGTCCCAATTCGCCGCACAAGCCCGGACAGATGCAGGGAACTTCGGATAAGTTTCACAAATGTTATGAGAAATTTGTAATAAAATTGAAGGCAATGGAGATGAATCGATGTTTTCAAATTAATAATTAAAGAGCCCCGATCGTCAAGATATTTGCAACTCACGTTTGTCCTCCTCGAATGGTAGCATAATCACATCCAAAAGGCTCCCAGCTTCTTTCAACCCCTCTCTATCTATCCGCTATGTCTCTCGTTACGGTAATCCTCCACCTGACCGTGACTCGACAGAACCTATGCTTCGAATAGCTTACGCTTGTCCTCCTCGAACGGCAGCACTATCACATCCACACTCAAATCCGTCTCCAGCTTCTTCCTGGCTTCGGAATCCCGGCTCGTCCGCTGCAAAGGACCCTTGATCTTTGATCTTTTAACTATTTCCGATAAATTTCCTACTATTTCCCTTGTCCTTTGAGTACACTATCCTGCACCACCTGTGCTGTTTCGAGCAATTTTTCTACAGCTGATAGCTTTCGTTTTTTCTTCGTTTAGGCTAAATTTCAGCCCCGAAAGTGAAAATTATGATGAGAAAGCTCACATCATTCTCCCAACCGACCTGCTTCAACTTCTGGCCCTCTCGCTCTTCCGGATCCCTCTGTTCGAATATCGTTCCAGTAGAAGAGAATGGATACTGGGTGGAGGAGGGAGGGGGAGAGTCCTGAGGTTGTGATATTATAATTCAGATCTTCGCTTGCCAGTGAAGACCAGTTGTGTTTCAGAAATTGTAGAACAGCAATAAGGAGGATGGCATGACAATTCATCACTGTTCTCTTGGCTACAAAATCATTCGAAACTTATCGGTGCAGAATATTTCTCAATTGAGCTATTTTCTTGAATAAAAAAATGTGAATAATCGAAACCTTCAGTATCGGCGACATGGTCGACACTCTGATCATCGGCTCCTCTTCACTGATCGATGAGGGATCGACTTCGGCCTTCAACGAGGTCGTCGTGGATTCAGAAGTCGTCGTCGACGGGGTGGTGGTGGTGGATTCGTCCTAAATAAGGATGATTGGCTCGCTACTGGACATGAATGTCATCAGAAGCACTAAACGTGTACTCGAGGCGATTTTTGGAGACTATTTTGAATTTTTGCACGAACAAACCATAGTTCACGGTTTTGATATCAATTCCGCACCTCAAACAACGTCGACAGGGTACTCGACGCAAAGTCCGTCCTATATCTGGCTGGTTCGGACGTAGCGTCAGATGAAGAGTTGAGCAGGGCTGGAATTATGCAGTTGAGATTGAACTGTTTCCGGACAGTGAATTATCTTTACAAACCTTTCTCTTTCATGTAGAAGAGCTGAAACATATTCAGGTCCTAGATACTATTTTGAGCTTCTCACCCTCGATATCATCCAAATCGTCACTGTACTCCTCCCTATTCACAGCCTGAAGTGCAGCATCGAGACTGTTCTCAGTGGAGGACGAGACGGCGTTGCCGGAATAGACGCGCACGTCGGGGCCTGAATAGTAAGAGTTCAGATCAAGAATAAAAGAAAAAAAATCCAATATTTTGTTTTAGTTGAGTTTCACTGTAGAATGAAGTAGATCAAGGGTAGTCGGATTTGATTTCTTTTCCACATGCATATTAAATAAAAACAGAAACATTTCCGGGATATCTGTGTTTGATGCCATAAATCTGTAATCTCATTTTAAAACCAACGTTTCCTCTCCGTCGTCCCATTGCTCTTCAGTGCCAGCAGCTTCTCTCCTTCTGCTGAATTACCGCCGCGACGGAGAGGGGAATCCAGTCGGAGGTCGGAACTGGGAATGCAAGTTTCAATAATGCAACTTCTCTAACACGCCCCCTATCAGCTATTTCTCATGAAATCGTGCTACAAAATGTAACCGTTATCATGCAACTGGAACGTGGATATCTCACTCCCTCTCCATCGGTCCGAAGAACTCCTTGGCCGGAGGAGCAAACTTGGACTCGAAGGCGTTTCTGAGAATATTTATCGCTATTTTTTTCTGAAGAATGGCCACCAACAATCAATGCATAAACCCCTCACTCTACATAGCCCATCAATGAAACATAACTGAACGTCAATCTTTACCAAATCAAAGGATTTATAGAATGTCTTACTTGATCTCATCTGGCAATCCATCAACAGGGAAGAGTCCTCGCGGCGGGGGAGGCGGGCGTTCACTGTTATGTTTTAATTAGTTAATTAATACTAATTAATAAAATATTTCTCACCCCTCCTCCTCGTCCCTCGGTCCACCTCTGGGCGGTCCGAATCGGCTTCGAGGTCCTGTGAAAGTAGAAATTCGAATATGCTTCACATCTTCCATATCAATTCATCTACAGCTGAATACGACAGTAACCACTCCTCGTTGATTGTGAAAAAAAAATTATCTCCCCACGGATTAAAGGACCGATAATGGTTATATTTTATTGGCAAACTCTACATACTTACCATCTCGATCTCCCCTGGGCGGCCCGTGTCGCTCTCTCGAGTCCGGTCGATCATCTCTGGGTCGATGAGGAGGACCGTGTTCTCTGGAATATGAATCCAAGATGACTCAAATCGAGGACAGATTCAGTATCAACCATGACGTTGTCATGTAAAATCTAGTAGCCCATCAAACCTCGGTTCATCCTCTCTATCATCTCCTCCTCTCGGTGGGCCGTGTCTCGGCGGGAAGTGCGGAGGTGGTGGAGGTCCACGGTGCTCGCGGGAGTCTGAAATCATCCTTATTCTGATCATCCGTTACCCTGTCTAATAAACGAGGTATGGATGTTTCCCAAATATGGACAATCAGAGCCATCGTACCAGGCATCGACGGCCCTCCTCTAATTCCTTGGTCCGAATATCGTCCTTGGTAGTCATTTTGCTCATTTCTCATGAGATTTTGGCTTTATCGATCAAGAAAATTAGGCGAACTCTCACTCAGAAGCTCATACCCGGTCTCGGCGGACCTCCTCTCGGCCCGAATCGCCCTCTCGGTCTTCTCTCCTCTTCCTCCTCATCCTCATCATGAGGTCGATGCCTGTCCTCCTCGTGCGGGTGATGGCTGCGGTCGGGACGGGGCGTGCCGTGGTGGCCTGGAGATAAGAATCGGGTCGAGGAGTGAAACTTCAGTGTCATCTAGGTCGTATTTGGCTTGACCGGACTGTTGATGGAAACTTTGACTACTGTCCATATTATTGTATTTCATGAGGTAGGTCTCACCCTCAGGAGGTCCTCTATGCCCCTCCGGTCCTCCGTGAGGCGGTCCATGGTGATCGGGGTGCTCATGTTCATGCTCTGGGATGAGCAAGACGGGGTGGTCTGAAACAGTCTCTCTGGGTGGTCTGGAACTTCCTCTACTTCGATTCCATCACTACTCTTCTTACCAGGATGCGGCGGATGCGGGCTGCCGTCGCAGAGTGGGGGCTGGAATGACAGGATATGTTTCATGATCAATTCGAATGTTCAGAGGAGGAGTACTATTAATGGCAGTGAGTCACGCTGAACGATAGAGACACGAATGAATAGAGTTGCCCATCACATGTCGTCGACTATGAAAGGCAAAGATGAAAGAATCTCACCGTCAGTCCATCACATCCGCCGTCCTTCTTGAAGCAGAGCTGGACGGTGCACGTGAAGAAGACTTGGATCTGAGAAAAATCTATCTTGAATCCAATTATTAATTCGATGTTGATCCTATTCATTGCATACATACTAATTATCTATAATAGATGCAAGGTCAGACAAAAACGATGAAAAAAGCTGCATATCTACGTATCTAATAGTAAGTATGAAGACTAGTAGAGAAGCCGAAAAATCAGTTCATAGAAATGTTCAATTTTTTATCTATTCGAAGAGAAATGCCGAATGAACGATATGAAAGTGAGAGCTCTGTCTTAAATCGAACCTGAAACTTATTGAAAATACGTTTCTTTCGCGTAGGTTTAGAAGGAAGACGGCCCCCTCTCTAATCTAATCTACTGACTCATCTAACTCTTGGACCTACACTTTTCTCCCCTTATTCCACACAATCAGTCATATGTACTCACCTTATCCGCGTACTTGAATATACTCGACTTCGCCGATGCCACCAGATTCTCCCTGTCGTACTCGATCTGCGGGAGGAGGACACGATCGACGCCGCAACTGGAAGAAATCTTGCTTCCATGAAACAATTAGTGCAGAATAATATGTTGAGAAGCAATTTCAAGACAATACTATTTCCTTCGACCGAGCCAGGTTGATATGGAGTGGCTGAAACTCATCGAGAACGATCTCACCCTATATAAAAATCTACTGAATGGTTTATGTACCTTTCCATAGCCTATCGTAACCCTCAGATACTGTACCAAATTACCGTACCCCCTATCATCGATCAGCTCGAATCGCTTCCCCGCTCCGTCATCCACGTAGCACGAGTGGATGAGCATGCCGTAGGCGGGCGCGGCTTCTGAATTTCTTAGTAGAATCAATCTTTTCTTTTACTGTGATGTGGCATCTTGGATTTGAAGATCTGAGTTTCAGATACTTTCAATGCAATCTACAAGCAAGGTATGTTTCAATCGTGCTACTTTAAAGTAAGTGGCGGATGGTCATTGATAGTGCAATCTGGTCCAATGGAACAAATAAAACAAATAAGCGCTTACCTTCTCCACAATTCCACACGTGCGCCACTGCGTCTCCCACTCGGGCGTACTTGACGGGCGGGCCGGTGGGCGAGGCCTGCGAAAAGAGGTACTTAAGGATGTTTTGGGCTAAACCTTTTATCGATAAGATAGATAAATGATCGAGTCGGCTCAAAATGCCTCACCTCATGAATAGAATAAGTACAGGACGGAAGGTCGAAGCTCTTCTCTATAACAGACGTAGTAAGCCGCCTGGAATGTGGTTTATCAGTATCTCTAGAACCTAGGTTACGTGAAACCAGGTCTTCGAAGATCTGAAAACGTTTTGGAACCGAATCGTCACCAGGGTTTCGAAAACTTGGATTTAAGTGCTAACCCCACGTCGACCTCAGCCTCGAGGGCTTTGACTGATTCGAGAAAAAAGCAGCGGACGTTGAAGCCACGATCCGTTCCTGTGACGAAGACCTGAATCATCTCATGAAGAATACTGAAGTCCACCTGGTAACACCCGGGTTCGACTCACGGTCTTTGCAATATCTTTTGCTCTATCTTATAGAGAATACACTAGATCTACCGCGTCCAATACCCCCTTCAACCTACCGGATGGAATGACACGACCAGCGTGAACGAGTAGGTGACTCCTCGCGGACTCAGTGTCCTTTGCCTTCTCATGCCACACTCGCCGAAGCGTAGCTCGAAGTCCACGTGGTCGGTGGCGCCCTGAGACTATCTTCTCAAGGAGCTATTTTTTTAAAGGAGCTAATGGTATTGTTGTTATTGTTCGTTTGAATGAGGTCTCTCATTGACAGCTACGTAAAAATAGCTTTATGGAAAGTACCCTTGCATATCGAAATAAACAAGTGGCGCCCAGAAGACTTCATTAATATTTGATGTTTTCTCCTCGTTGATATCTCTTTAACGATAACTGAAGGCATGCAGCACAAAGTATACATCGTGAAACATATCACAAATAACTTTGTCACTCTTCCGACTTGTTAGACTCTGTCTTTCTTCCGTACCTTCGGTCTCCTCACGCATCCCTCCGTCTCCGCCTCTCCTTGCACGTAGAGTCGACCAGTGAACGGAGCAGCGGTATTGGTGACTACCGTGATAGAGGTGGCGCCGCATCTGTAGTATTGATTGGTTTAATCCACCATGGATCAATGTAATCAATGTAATATCGATTTGCGGACTACAGCATCCCAACAGCTGCGGTAACTACCGTAACCGCCTGATCTACCTGACTTCCGGTTGTCCTATCACGCCATTCTCCAGTTCCGGATTTGTTGCCGCCTTCTCAACGAGAAGCAAGAAGAGAAGAGTCACCACCCTCTGGAATCATTTTCGAATTAAGACTTTAGTTTGTGATGCATTGGCTACCCCACTGTGAAAGGCGAAGCCCTAATGTAGGACCAGTAAAGACAAGGCTACCGTGCCCCCATCCATAAATCAATAAGAGAAACGTACCATTGGCAGTGGAGCTGATGTGCCACAACTAGTGGCGGGGCGACTGGAGTAAAGTGATGATCCAACCAGATCTTGTTGCTTCACTGTGGGATCTTTTTGCTCTGCTGTAGGTAGATGCTTTTTGCCTGCCGATCTAAGAGAAGCGCAATGAATAGAGACAGAATAGTTATACAATACGACAATACGCACGGTAATTACCAGCAGGGAGGGCATGACAAGAAGCGAGTCTCTTCATTTCTCATTATCTCTCTGCTGTCTGGCCAGTGAGAGAGTACATGCAATGAAGAGACGATTGCGAAGTGATCCCTAATTATGAGGAGGACTAGCTCAGATATCTCCCTCGCGCTTCTCTTTTCCTGATCTCATGGTGGTTGGCAGTAGTATCGCAAAAGAATAAACCGTTCCGTTTATTTTAGTTCCGCCCTGTCGAATGTTATCGTTGATTACGAGGTCTCAGAGTCTAATTTATGTGCTCAATCGGTACCTATGACCTTTAATATAACGCATGGAGAAGAACGGAATTTTAGAAACAATCAATATGTAATCAAATAAAAAATAAAACGTTCCGTTATGTGAGCTAAACACCGTAGTGACTTTGCTGGGCATTCGAAACGCGCGATAATGTGAGGTATGGGGATTGTGAAATGTCAAATAGGTTTCAAATGTGAATCATTAATAAGAAAATAAGATGTAGACTGATGAGTCTTGCAAACGGGGTGAAAATAGTCTAGAAGAGATAAGAAAGACCGAATTAGTGTTGAAAATCTCAAGAAAATTTTGCGGATTTCTTTAGCGTCAGTGCTATTCACAAAATCATTATCCTTCCTCTCATTCGGAGTCTGTGGCCTCGAGCGCTCTAACAGAAGTAAAGGGCTATACATTTGAGGGAGTATCTACAATAAGGAACACGACAACTACCCCCTCCTCTCCTCCCTCTCATTATATATCCCCGGCAGGGTCGTCCAACGGCACGCCTAGTTGCTTTTTGCACTAATTCTTACTCCATGAATCCCATTGAATAGAAAGACACACGCCCCCCATTGTATTGGAGGCAAACGGGAAATTAGCCGTTTTGCCTACTCTCACTGATGAATTGATGGCGGAAATGAACAGGAACGATGCAATCTGATTGGTTTGCAACTTGGAACTGCATTGCTCAGAAGTTTATCGATTTGATGCTCGTGAGAAAAACAACAAAAATTATTCAGCTTTCACAACATGCACACTGAAAATACGCTTCTCTCCGGTCAAGTACTTAACGTTCCGAGAAGCTCTCAACGGATAGTTTAATGCTTCCTCAACTGCCCACCAGTAATCACTTGCATTTTGCGAATATTTGATAACGTCCGATCGAATTTCGACAGTTTGCACACGTTGTAGGACTTTCACGAGGAATGGCTTACAGGAAGTGTGCCTCCGAAATGGTTTCTTAATATATAAGCCACATATGAATTGACGTTCTTTAATATCTCTGCAGATTGCTGGGGGCAGAAGAAGACGAGAAATTGTTGTTCTTGTCCGTCGAATAAAATGCAGAATCGCTGAGCTGGTTTCCGGATTCCAAAATCTGCAATCAGCGCTTTCAATACAATGGCATTCTTATGTACTTACCGAGAGTTGTCCCGATTTTCCCAGCCAATAATTTCTAAACTATCGATCTGCAAATTTGCCAGTGCGCATTTCATAATGGCGGAGCATTTCATAAATCCGAGGCACATTTTCAAACAAAGTTCGAGCGAATCGATTTGGGAGCAGCGACTGAATAGTCTGGCAACGCGATGCAATGTTGCGTGGTTGTTTCGGATAGCAAATGGCGATTTGACTTCGACTAGCTGCAATTGATTATTTTATTCGATTTTCGAGACTTCAAATAACTAACTCCGCTATCAAGTACTCGAACCGGCCAGCTATTCAGTCCGAAATATGGCCGAAATTTTTCTTGAAGTCGGATTGTAGCAGATTTGGTGCTCAGCCGAGCGTAATTGATCAATGGACAGCTTTCTCGGTCAATGCGGTGGCCGAGAACAAAACTGTTCCATCGAGGAGAAATCTGGGTAATCTTACATTATTCCCTCCCTCTCATCGACATATCTACACACCATGACGGGAATCACTATTTTTAGTCTTCTAAATGCAAACACTTCACATGATTTGTATGATTAGAAAAATAATAAAAATAGTTATAGAATTTGCAATGATTCTCACCAGCCTCATGCCTTCCAGCGAGATTATATCCACATTTCCACAAATCTTTCGCATGATGTCGTTCGGCAATAGACCGAGGTGAATACCATCGTCTTCCGTAGAGGACATACCGG
Organism: Pristionchus maxplancki; assembly: GCA_900490775.1. NCBI lineage: Eukaryota > Metazoa > Nematoda > Chromadorea > Rhabditida > Neodiplogasteridae > Pristionchus > Pristionchus maxplancki. The sequence continues at coordinate 903,060 of LS563634.1, forward strand.
ACGAACAAGAATCTTCAACTGAGAGATGATAGAGGAGGTATTATTGAGGTCTAAACGCGTCAACAGACGCGGGTGGCACAAACTTGCTCTAATTCATACTTCAAATAGCGTTGTTCTTATGATCCCCTTCATCCTCTACTGTCAGCCCTTTCTGCATCTCATCGACACACTTCCTTGATTCATCGGACCACCTCTTCACCGCCCACACTCACCCGCCCACAGACATACATCAAATTCTGCCTGTTCTTTCGCTTCTCCGACCGATGAGAGAGTACAAGGAATGGACAGACCGATTGTTCATTCAGACAGCCCCGAACGGGCCCAATGAGATGCGTAGACATCTCCATGACCACTGTCCCATTCGCACTATGAGTCTGAAGAGGAAGTGTCTGGTTCTCTCCATTTTCCACTATCTCTCGCTGCTCTGACCTGCCAGAGTGATTGTTCATATTCAATGAGTCTGGTTTGGAGAGGGATCGCCCACTTCCCCCAATCCATCTTCATTGAAGTCGCAATGAAGCCCGCCTGGATAGTTGTCTGCCTGGCTACTGTAGGACAGGTTAGTCTTTGACTGCTTCTGAATCTCATCCGTCACTCCCTCGTCTCTAAATCGGTTGGACAATACAATCGTAGGTGCGTGCACAGTGCTTCATCGCCACCAACTCGACGCAAGCCCGTCCCCGTCTCTTCGGTCCCTTTGGGGTAGCCAGCCAGTCCGAATGTGCTCGAGCGTGTCACTGTGCCATCGGAAATGGATATGGAGGGTAATAACCTAGTCTTCACCCCTCGAAATCTACGAAATACTACAAAATCCCTGTTTATTCAGTGATTGTTCCACCTTCACTCTCCCCAAGCCATCTAATTGTTTCGCTTATTCCTTCAATTCTTCCTCCCTCCAATGCGCGCTCCTTGATGACCCCGTTGAGAATATGTGCAGTGAACCAGTGGTGAGGATTACGTAGAGGGCCATTTCTTTGGAGTACGGAAGGATATCAATTGTGATTAATTCAGACAATCTACGTGCTTGCCACATGCGAGACTGCGAAGAGTGAGTTTCATTTTTTTTATTTTAAAAAAAAGTTATCTTTCCGATCCTCAATGCGGCCCTATGACGCTCGACTCTAAGGTCACCTGCGACGCGACTCAAGGATACGTTTGCCCAGCGGGATACATGGTTGGCTGTTACAGATGGATTATAATGATTCGTCTGTTCCAGCCCTATCTGACCTCATTCTACACCGCTCCCACGACTTTCTGGGCGTTCTCGGGCGGTGCAAGTATCGGGCTGGACTCCTCCCGAGGGCAACCCATGTGGAAAACGTCGTCACCGATTGGCTCACCAACGTGGGCTTTTCCCGGCGGTCCACAGAACATCACCTGCAGGCTCGCCGCGGATCCAGAATTTTTTTCCAGAAAGATTTAGAATTTTTTTTTGTGAGAATTTTATATGCGCTGGGGGTTTGGAGAGCGGGATGCTGGGTAGGGCAAGTAAACAAAATTGAAATGATATTGTTGTTTTTTAGCATGTCTGGCTGTGACGACAGTATTCCCATGCTGTACGATGTGCTTAGGAAGGGAAACACACTCGAATGCTTTCCGGTATAGTTCGACATTACATATTCTCATTAAAGATAGCTAAGGTTAACGCACTGTCTGAAAGTCAAGCGAGGGCCCTCCGCTCACTTTTCTCAGGATCGAAATTGCACTTGGATACCGAATTCATATTGTTGCCTGCAGGGCTTCAAATGGAAGAGCGTGTGGATGAAGAGCGGTGGCGAAAACCCGTCGAAGCCGGTTTGCACGGCCGGCAAATGGGATATCGAGTTCACATCTGCCCTGTGTGCCCCGTGATTGTGTGTAGTCAGAGCTATGTTGCCAAATAAATTGTTAATACTTTTATGCGAACATCAATTTCCATCCCGCTGTTTTATATTAACGCAATAACGCGTTTTGATGCGCAATGGATCATTTGGGCGCCATATTTCTAGGGCTAGAGAAGCGTCGAGTTGTCCTGTGTTGTTGAGCTCCGTCTCAACGCGGGTCCAATACGGTCTCACATCATTCTGCTCCGAATCTTTCAAGTCGTGGGATCGAATCACGATCTTGGAAAATACTTTTGCGGCTTGGCAGAAGAATTGTCCACGAGAGCCAGCATAAGTTAAATCGTCTGAAAAACTTGTTTTAGAGATTCCAAGAAGTCCAAGAAGATGAAGCAAAGGCGCACTTGGGTCCTCCTCCATTCCAGGATCGCAAAACTCAGAGGATAGAATGAGGCATCGAATTGGCGAGCGCGCCGCTTTAATTACACGTAGTATTGCCGCTCTGGAAATATTTTCTAACCTAGACCATCTACCTAGTGCTCACTCTGAATCGCTGCCAAGCAGCCGCTTTCCGTTGATTTCCATTTCTTCCACATCGGTAGTAGCTAGGGCTCTTTCGAGAGAGGCGAACGCATTGCTGCACACATCCATGTTGAGCTTGAGGTGTCTTACGCGCCAGCAACGATTGAGGAATCTGATTACCCGATTGAGACCTTTCTCGTCCGCTTGCGTGTACGGTCGCCAATTCCGAGATTTGGCTTTCACCGTCTAAATTAATTATACAACACTTTATGGTTATATATGATTTAAGCTCACGTCAGTCCCAGCAAACCGTAGCATAGGCCAGCTCTCGATGCCGAGGAATGCTCGATATCTGTCTTCTAGGAGAACTTTGAAATGCATTCCACGGTCGTCGGTTTCCCATCGAAGATAGTGGATAATGGGATGAAAGTTGATGATCGGGCGTTGGAGTACAGCAGAGTTCCATCGAGGCGATATCTGAGGGGCATATTATGATGAAGATATGGAATTGTTTCATACTAACCAATCTCATCTTATCCATGGACAGTGGCTCTTCCGATCTAACGATCAGTCGAATGATGTCCATCGGCAGATTGTCGAGATGGAGCACTTCATCAGTTGACATCTAGAGAGATGGTGAATTAGATGAGATAAAAGAAGGACGGATTCAAAGTTTATTTTCGAAAGTCACGCAGGTGGCACGAATCCGCATGCGTATAAGAGTCCAAAGTAAAAGACGCGTGACTTTCGAAACAATAATCGTTTCATTCGTTGAACCCATTCCCTCTTCTTCTCTTGCGATGTCGTCTACTGAAGTTCTCCACCTCGCCAATCTGCCGATGGACATCATCAGATTGATTGTTGGAAAAGTGGACATTTTCTCATTGGACAACCTCAGATGGGTAAGTAATTCCAATGCAAGGCCTTTGTTATTGTTCTGTTTCTGCAGATTTCACCCCGATGGAACACCGCTGTTCTTGGGCACTCGATCGACAGCAAACTTCTTCCCAGGATCGAGGTTCTTAAATGGGAAGTCGATTTAGAGGGCATGCAATTCACGGTCTGCCTTCCACACAAATATCGCGCATTTCTCGGGATTGAGATCTGGCCGTATACACGATTTGGAGGCTTTGTAGGCTGCTTATCTTTATCTCGAGTCATATAATAATGTATTCAGCTCGCGAGAGTGACTTCTCCGCGCCTCAAGCTGTTCTCGCAAGGGGGCGAATATACTTTGAATCGAATTGTCAGATTCTTCGGTCGCTGTTTGGAAATCGATAGAATGGAGCTGAACATGAATGTGTGCAGTAGTGAATTCGCTGTGCTTAAGATCGCCGTAACCAATTCAAAAGTGTGCTCAGTTATAATCAACGGAAAGCGTCTGCTTGAGACTAAAGCGGAGTAAGCATAATGATTTATTCGTTTCTATCTGGTTTCAGAGAAAATATTGTTGAATTTTTAAAGGATATTATTATGAAAATGGTTAATCTTTCCAGATCAATGATACTAGACGTTTTACAATCCGCATGTACTCCAATAAGCATCCTCACTCTATCTTCAGAACTCTGCTATCCTGGACTTGAGGACGCATCAAGTGGGTACTTTCAACTCTCTTAAAAGACTAAATCGTAAAAAAACGCCAATTTTTCTCAGATCTCCTCACTTATGTCGGCTCTCGTAGTGCATTTTTCTGTCAAGTTGCGACACTTGCAAGCACTGTCAAGATTCGGTCGAGCGATTTTAAACGCTCTGAGCGGGCCGTTTTGGGCACCTATTGGACTCGAGTGGTGGCAGAACTCAACAGAACCGGGCAACTACAGGCTCGAGCTCTAATGAATTGTTGTGGTTCGACATTTTACTTTACCGCCTCTATGAAAAAGGCCGGAAAAGATTATATCATGGAGCAATTGGTCGCTGTGATGTAACTGTTAATAAAGGAATTTATCGATTTTTGCATTGTAATTGAGGGAAATATATCGATTCTATCAAGAAAACTCTAGCAAATTCATATTCCATCTGCTTTAGATGTTTGCTCGCCTCCGCTTCCTCCATTGTAGGATTGATCAACTGATTTCCTGTTACCATCTCATTGAGGGATGTATCGTCTCACACTCTCTTCGTTTTCCACATCTCTCATCTTCATGACCATCATCAGTTGACATATAGAGAGATGAGGAATGAGATGGAGATAGAAGAAGGACTTATTTCAAAGTTCCTATTCGAAAGTCAAGCAGGTGGCACGAATCCGCATGCGTATAAGCGTCCAAAGCAATCGACGCGTGACTTTCGAAAAAATAATCGTTTCATTCGTTGAACCCATTCCCTCTTCTTCTCTTGCAATGTCGTTTGCTGAAGTTTTACATCTCCTCAATCTGCCGATGGACATCATACGATTGATTGTTGGAGATGTGGACATATTCTCATTGGATAATATCCGATTGATGAGTATTGTATGGACAATTATATTTCTAGTGTTTTGTTACTCCAGATTTCGCCCCGATGGAACTCGGCTGTGCTTGGACACTCGATCGACCGCAGACTTCTTCCCAAGATCAAGAATCTTCGATGGAAAGTCGATTCAGAGAGCATGCAATTCACAGTCTGCCTTCCGATTCAATATCGCGCATTTCTCGGGATTGACACCTGGCCGTCGGTATCGAATAGTTGTCTTATATTCTCCATCTAACATTACACGTTTCACTGTAACAAATTTGCTAGCTCGCTACGGTCGAATCACCACGTCTAAAGCCGTTTTCGCAAGGTGGTGAAGAAGCTTTGAATCGAGTGGTCAGATTCTTTGATCGTTGTTCGGGAATCGAGAGAATCGTGCTGACTATGGATGTGTGCAGTGATGAATTCGCGGTTCTTAAAAGCGCAGTATCCAATTTGAAAGTGCGCGCAGTTATAATCTACGGAAAGCGTCTGCTTGAGAATAAGGCAGAGTAAGAATGTTTACTTATTTGTTTTATTGGATTATGAGAGGCTTTTATTGTATTTGGTGGGTGTATTATGTGTAGGTTCAACATTCCAGAGAAGAAATACTAGCCGTCTTGAGAGCTGCAAGCACTCCCATCAAATATTTAATCCTATCACCACAGCTTTGTGCTCCAGGCCTGGACGCTTCAAGTGAGTTTTTTTAACTCTTAAAACACTTGAATCTAGAAAGACGCCCATTACGCTCAGACCGTCTCACCCTTGTTGGCTCTCGTGCCCCATTTTTTGTCCAAGCCACTCGACTTGCTTCCATGGTCGAGATCGTAGCAAACGTTTATTGGGAAGATTCGGTAGTCTATTGGACTCGAGTGAAGGCTGAACTCAACGAAACAAGGCAGCTGAACGCTTACCTATCTAATCATCTTGTTATTCGAAGTATTGCTTTACCGTCTCTATGAAGAAGGTCGGGAAAGATGATGAGAATTGATGCAGGCGATTGCTCGCTGCGAAGTAATTGTAAATAAAAATTTGTAACGGTGTCGTTGTCCATCATTGTCCTAAACGGTTATTTCCTAGCAATAAGCCGAGTATGTTTGATGTACAGATTCTATAAATTCTCAAAGAGACGACTTTATCAAGACGACTTTATCAACTCGAAAAGAAATATATTAGTTATGTTGGCTCATATATACACCATACTTCTTATTATTCTCGTATATTACAATAATAGATGGTATGCCTGCTCTGTTGAGTTCCGCCACCACTCGACTCCAATAGATGTCCGAAATATCTTTCTCCGAATCTTTGATGTCGTATGATTGAATGTCGACTCTGGACACTAGTGGCATGACTTCAGAGAAGAATGGAGCTCGAGAGCCAACGAAGGTGATATGATCTGTGTGTAATTGGCGTTTTTCTTCCTTTGGATTTAAAAGTTTAAAAGACCCACTTGATGCGTCCTCTAGGCCTGGATCACAAAGCTCTGCCGATAGGATTAAATATCTGATCGGAGTGCTTGCAGCGCTCAAGACCTCTAGTATCTCTGCTCTGGAAAGAAGTAATAAATAGATTTCTGAAAAAATAATTCTTACTCTGCTTTATTCTCAAGCAGAACGAGATCGCTCCCAATAGAGAGACGGATCTTTCATTCTTTCAGCCCTCTCTGACAGCCCCCTCCCCCCTAAAGAACAGGAACAATGAGAGTCATTGCTTGCGTAGGCATCACTATGGTCGCGGAGATCTTCCACTAGTCCGAAGAGGAAGTGTCTGACTCTCTCCTTTCCACCCAATCTCTCGCTTCTCCGACTTGCAAGGATGAGAGAGTGATCGTTCAATATATTGCAGTGAATGAACATTCACTTCCGCTTTGTTTTCTCACCTTGCTGAGCTGTTTTAGTGGGATCAGCCGATTCAGCTGCACCGACGATCTTCTCCAATGATCTTCTCCAAGTCACCCATCGCCTTCACGACTTCAGCATATGTCGCGGTAGAGGAGAGGGGTACGGTAGCCGGCTGAGATGGGGAAGAGAGCAAGGAAATGAGCTTCTCCGGTTCTCATCCGACTTTGAGCTGAACCGTCAAGCATCCATCGTGTGCATCTTATTATGTCGTTTAGGTTGTACTTGTCTTCTCGTTTTACCACGTATCCTTACAATTCACAAGTTTTAACGAAGAAGTTTTATGGGCACTTGTAATCATGCACATTGGGCATAGTTGAATTCCATATCCCATTTTCCGGCCGTGCAAACAGGTTTCGACGTATTCATATACCCGCTCGGCATCCGAACGCTGTTCCATGTAAAGCCCTACAAGAGCTATGAATAAGGATCTAGAGTTCGCCGAAACAGTCTGCTAAAGCAAGAGATGAACTCAACCGGGAGACATTCGAATGTGTTTCCCTTCCGAATCACGTTGTACATGACTAGAGTGTTCTCGTCGCAGCCAGGCATGCTGGCAAAGAAAGATTATTGCTGATATGAAAAAGATTATATTGCATGTTTGGTAAAGGTTATATGAGCTCGAAATTTCAATTTGGCAATTGCCAATTTGGCTTCTTTCCAATATGGATTCATGCGGAGTCTTCATTACAAGGGTTATCTATCCCTCAGATCCCTAAGAATCCCCAAGTAGATCCTCGAGATACTAAAAATGGCGCTAAAAATAGAATATCTGCTTTTCCTTTTCCATTCGATTGTTTTTTCCGCAATATGGAATTCAGTATGCGAGAATGAAAATGTTTTTCCACTCTCTAATTCTCACTTAACAAAAAAATCCTCACAACGGATTCGCGGCGAGCCGACACGTGATGTTCTGTGCAGGGTGGGCCCATATGGGTGGGCTTTCAGGCGCTGTAACCTTCCAATAGGGTCCACCCGATAGCTCTGGATCAATGAAAATGTTGGTGCCTCCCATGAAAGCCCACATAATCGTTGGATCAGTGTAGTATGCCGCCAGGTGCAGACTGCAATGAATAATAAAATTCAATGATAAAATTAGTTAACGACTTAATTAAACAAGAATGTCAATTCACCATGTATCCCGGTGGGCAAACGTATCCTTTAGTGACATCACAGGTGACCATAGAGTCGAGAGTGATCGGGCCGCATTGAGGGTCTTAAATAAATTGCCAACTTTTTTAGGCAATATAACTCACTCTTAGCAGTCTCGCATCTGAAGAGCTCGTAGATAGTCTGAAATAATCGATATTCAACCGTAATTTTTATCGCCGCTCTACCGTGTCCAAGTAACGACGTAATCCCCTCAGATCGATATCACGCCCCTACCGTACCCTGCGCTACGCCTGCCGTACTCCTCACTAGACTTTGAAAGTCAACTAAGCCACTAGTTGTTTAACAGGGAAATGAACCGCTCTTTCTACGAGAGAGAGCGGAGAATGAGGAGAGTGAGAGACGATTTCCCTCTTAAACAACTAGTTGTTTAGTTGACTTTCAAAGTCTACTCCTCACCACGGGTTCACTGCACGTATTCTCAATGGGGTCGTCGAGCAGCGCGCATTGAAGGGAGTTCGAGTCGAAGGAATAAGCGAGACAATTTGATGGCATGGGGAGAGTGAAGGTGGAACAATCGCTGAGAAGAATCAGTCAATTATTTGATTATTAGGGTGAAAATCAAGAAATTACCCTCCATATCCATTTCCGATGGCACAGTGACACGCTCGAGCACATTCGGACTGGCTGGCGACTTCAAAGGGACCGAGGAGTCGTGGACGGGCTTGCGACGAGGTGGTGGCGATGAAGCATTGCGCGTGCACCTACGATTGTAATTTGCGACAGTTTTTTAGCGATCGACAAGTCCCAAAAGCAGTAGATGCTAACCTGACCCACAGTCACCAGATAGAAGAGAAGCCAGACCTGCCTCATGGTAGCGGACTCAGTGGGAGTGGATCCCCCTCCAGCTAAGCTCTTTATAGAGGGAAAATGAGGCAGTGGTCATGGGGATTGGGTGGGATCTTTCAAAGATCACTCTGGAAGAGAGGGAGATGTTTGAAAGATCACTCCGTTCATCATGTAAATGAGATGGTGACAGGAGGGCAATGTTGAAAGAATCTATTACGCACAATTTCAATGCTAAAATTGACAAAATGCTTTATTCAAAATCGCATCACAGCGAGCAAGTACATACATCATTTAATCTTTACCGGCCTTCATCATCGAGATGGTAAGGCTAAGTATCTTGCCACGTCGACCTGTTGTATAGGAGAAGGGTTCTATTTCCCCTGTTCTTTCGAGTTCCTCCATCATTCTATCCCAACGAGAGAAGTCCCATTCTTCTTGCTCCGCTTTTTCGCAATCGTATGCTTCGATCTCGATCTGGGATACTAGTTGCAAAGCTTGGCAGAAGAATTGTGCACGAGCGCCAACATAGGTTGATCGGGCTGAGTGTAATGGACGTTTTGATAGATTCATGTGCTTCAAAGAGTTAAAACACCCACTTGATGCGTCCTCTAGGCAAGGATCACAAATCTCGGCCGAAAGAGTGAGAAAAACAATTGGAGTGCTAGCAGCTTGTAAGAAGCCAATAATTTCTTCCCTAGAAAGAAGAACCATTATCATAAAAAATCACAAGTACGACACGTCTCTTATTGTTAGAAACATTATATATAAACAAATGTTCTCACTCTGCTTTATTCTCAAGTTGTCGCTTTCCGTTGATTTCAACAGAGGAGACTGTTAAATTGACTATAGCACTTTTGAGAATAGCGAATTCTTTGCTACACACTTCCATATTGAGTTCGATTTTTTCGATTTGCGAACAACGACCAAAGAATCTGACGACGCGGTTCACTGCCGCCTCTCCTCCTTGCGAAAACGACTTTAGACGAGGTGATTCGGCTTTTACAATCTAAAATTGTCTTTACGGTGTATAAAAAGTAATAAAACTAACGTCAGATGAGCCAGTCGATTGAAACGACCAGGTGTCAATCCCGAGAAATGCGCGATATTGATTCGGAAGGCAGACCGTGAATTGCATGCCCTCTGAATCGACTGTCCATTGAAGATCCTCGATCTTGGGAAGAAGACTACGGTTGATCGAGTGCCCAAGCACAGCCGAGCTCCATTGGGGTGAAATCTGTAAAAGTTGAACAATAACAATGACCACACATTGGCATTACTTACCAATCTGATGTTGTCCAATGAGAAAATGTCCACATCTCGAACAATAAGTCGAATGATGTCCATTGACAAGCTGGTGAGGTCGATAACTTCTGCAGACGACATCGTATGAGAAGAGAAAACGCAGACTGACGGTTTATCCAATGCGTAGCTTGTTTATTTTTGAAATAACGCTACAGTTGCTGTTGGCGCGCAAGATCGCGCCAAATGCGTAGAAATTAAGCGTGATTTTCGAAATAATCTAAAAAAATCTGTTAAACCTTATGTCATTATCATCGTCTTCTTCTCTGTAGATGTCAACCGACGAAGTTCTTCATCTTGCCTCGTTGTCGATGGAAATCATTCGCCTGATCGAGCGGAGAAACCATTGTCCATTGACAACATGCGAATGGTTCGTATCAACTATCTATGTCCCATATTCTAAGAATTTTTACCCACTCTGATATGGCTCCGTTGGAACTCCGCCGTACTCAACCGTCCGATCGAGAGATAAAGATAAAGATAAAGATAAAGCTGCGTCCATTTATTTTCCATCTTGCTCCATGATAGATATCGCGCGTTCCTTGGAATCGAGGCTTGGTCGTTTCAAACGCATGGCTATGGAAAGAAATTCGGCGTAAATCCTGGGTTTTTATCCAGAGTGAGGATACGTTAAATTTAAAAGAAACTCAAGTATTCGATAGTATACATATTCGATCGAAGGATTTTAAAATATCTGAGCAGAACTCTGAGAGACCTTATTGGACTGGAGTGATGGAGAAACTCAAGAGTATTGAGCAACTTGATACTCAACTTCTTCTGAAAAGGAAAACTAAAGGCTTTAGTCTAAAGCGATTGCGCGCTATTTTGTTATTATGAAACAACGGGCGGAAAGTGATGTGAACAATTAGGAATAAAGTGTGGGTCGATGATGTTTATTCAAATTGATTATAGTTTGTTACTTCTTTCTACACGTCATTGTGATTCGATAATCGCTGTTTTTCAATTCGTCCGTAACAAAAAAGGCGTAGAGTTGATTTTCACTGAGTGCTGCAGTGACTTTTTCACAGTATTTCCAAAATTTTTCTATTTCCGAAAGCTTGAATGAAAAAGATCGAATGGAGACCGTTTTTACAAGTTGAACTGCCTGCGATAGGAGTGGGACAAGAAGGGCGATGAGATCTGAAAATAAAGATAAGATAAAGTACTGTTTTGTTAAGGTAAAGGTAAAGGTAAATGTAGTTAGGCTTTTCCACGCAAGGGCGGGCTGCGTTGAATAATAACAATCACCTGCATCATATTCCTGCTCCCGAGAGAATGTCTGATCGGATAAGATGAGATGGCAGAGGCGCTTGTTCCCGAATTGAAGCAGATCCAAGATATCCGATCTGAAATGACTTTGTTTTAATGTTTCGTTGATATTTTTCTGAATACTTACTGAACAGCACTATCCAGAATATTCTTGGCCTCTATCAATAGTTCGTATACGGATAGATGCTTCATAGCATTCTTCACCACTTCGAATTCTCTGCTGCAAACGTCAATGCTTAGCTCGAGTCTCTTAATTCTCCAGCATCGCGAGAAGAGTCTCGCCATTCTTTCTAACGCCTGCTCTTCGCTGTGCTGGAAGAATTGCAGAAGGCACGGAGATGTAACTTCAAAGATCTAAAAATGTCCACCAATGATGTATTTACTTGCTTCATAGTGCGTGATACTGGCCTAGCGAGTCCTCCCGCGAGGCCAGTCTCGAGTCGGGATATATCATTACCTCTACCTTTACCTTTGCCTTTTATAGTGTTCTAGAGTTCTATAATTTGTAGTACGATGATGAGAATATTGGACAGTGAAAACTCACGTGATTGTTATTGGTAGGACGACATTGCCAGTTCTTAATACCAAGGAAAGGTCGAAATCCTCGAGGCAAGCGCAAAGAAAGTTGCACCGAATTCTCATCTGCTTGCCATCGGAAATATTCGATATTTGGGAGAGCCTTAGCGTCGATCTGGTGATCGAGAGCAGCTACGTTCCATCGAGGAGAGATCTATGAATACTATTATAGTGCGTTATAAGGGAAAGGACCCCGAAGTGTCCATCGACAGTCAATGAAAACATCCTCACCAGTCGCATATTATCAATGGAGAAGATGTCTGCTTCCCGAACGATCATTCGCATGATGTCCATGGGTAAATTGATAAGGGTGAGAATTTCACTGGACGTCATAGAAACGAAGAGAAGCAATCTGGGTGAAACTGAGAATGACACACAAACACGCTGGTTATAGGAGAGTGGCGTCCGAAGCGGTATGAAAATCGGATATATAGAAAAGACGCCAAAAGAAGCGTACGATATGAATTGCGAGACAAGCTAAATAGAAACAAGCCAAGCCAGCGGATATAGTACCGGTCAATCCAGCCAGGAGGGGCTACCGCGCATAGTTGATAGATTAAAGAAGGAAAGCGTGTATTCATATTCATACACTTAGCCACAGAAACGCAACAACATCACGTAGTCACCTTGTGCGTTGTTTATACATCGAACGAGCCGTAAAATACAAATAAAATGAGATTGAGATATGAAATATCAAGTTAGAGTGATTTGATGAGCAGTCGATGTGTTCGTGTGTTTATGCGACGATTATCTAACGAGCAATGTCTTGTTGATATGTGTCCCGTTGTGCCAACAGCACCTCTTAGCTCTACCAAGCGGGCCATAGCTTTCCATTCATTCTTTAGCTCATTGCACATAATCATAATTGCTCCAGCCAGTTTTGTGATTTCATTGAAGAATCGAGTGCATGAATTCGTTGACAACTGTGCAGTCGTGAATATGAGCATTCGTACTGGTCGCGCATGCTCACAGCGTTCACGTAGAAAATTGAGTATAAGAGCTCTGAATATGCATGAAATAATTCTACTCTGTTCTAACTGAATTCGGTAAAGCCACGTGAATGCTTACCGCGAATTGGGTTCTAGATAATCGTCACCGGTGATGGTAAATTCTAGGATGGGTATTCTGCACAGTGCACTTCTGATCCTTCGGAAGTCGTTTATGCTCAGCTCGATTCTGTTTATCTTAGAGCATCTGCTGACAACCCGAGCGATTTTATGAACAGTCGATTCATCTGAGTTCTTGTGGAACTCCTCAATAGGTAGTCTGCATATTGCACCTCTGATCTCTCGGAAGTCGTTCATGCGCAACTCGATTCTCTCGATATTTGAGCATCTATTCAAAGCCCGCGCGACTTTATGAACAGCCGATTTATCTGAGTTCTTGTGGAAAAGGAATTCCCTTTGTTTTGTATGGAAGACGAGGGCTATACTGGTGTCATTGTTGTCCCAACGGAGCCATTTGAGCACCGGACGCCGCTTGGGATTACTCAAGTGCTCGAGTACCAAAGTGTTCCATCGAGGAGAGATCTAGATGAATAATACTTTAGGCAAAGTACATTCTTGATTACTTACCAGTCTTGCTTCATCAATATCGAGTAGTCTAACTTTGCCAACAATCATTCGGATGACATCAGATGGAAGATTGGAGAGATTGAGTGAGTCTTTGGCCGCCATCGAGAGAAGGGAAAGAAAGAGTGGGGTTAAAAGAGTTGACGATGGAAAATAAATATATAAATATATATAAATACGACGCTAAATGAACGACGACTCTAATGCGGCTGTCAAGATAACATTAATGAAAGATATTAGTATATTTATCCATTAAGGCTTATACAAATGTATTAGATATAATATGTCAGGCTTATTACAAAACGCGGAGCCAACAATTGCAGAGGAAGCTTGGTAAAGTAGTTAATGCTCAGCGTGATTTGATGACAAGTTGATAGTGAACCTTATTCCAGCCATTACTCTCAATGTTAACGCTTGCATCGAGTAGACCCGTTGCATTAAGTGTGTCTCTTTCATGGTCCAATCGGAGTTTTGCATTACTCTTGTCCAGCGGTTCGCTATCCGTAATGACGATTTCTCTAGCCAGTTGTGCGCTTTCAACCAAGAATGAGGTGTAGTAAGACAATATAAAGTTCGGAGTCGTGAAGATTAGACGTTGAACTGGCTGTCCACGCCCATGGCAAACGCGCAGAAAGCTCAAGATGAGAACTCTGAACATTACTTTGTCTTTTTATTGGAAATGTAACACTCACCGCGAGTCGTCCTGTAGATAGTCCCAACTAGTGATGGTAAACTCCTCGATATATATCTTGCTCAGTGCACTGCTAAGCACTCGAAAGTCGCTCATACTCAACTCGATTCTCTCTATCTTTGAGCATCTGCTCAGAACCCGAGCGATTTTATGAACAGCCGAGTTGTCATAATTGTTGTGGAAAAAGAATTCCCTCTGTTTTGCTTGAAAGACGAGCGTCCTACGGGAGTCATCGCTGTCCCAACGGAGCCATTTAATAACCGGGAGACGATTGTGATCACTCAAATACTCGAGTACTAAGTTATTCCATCGAGGCGAAATCTAGAAGGACTTTGCTTTGGACAGATTTAATAATTTAGATACTTCTCACCAGTCTTAGGTCATCAATCTTGAGTATTCCCACATTTCCCAGAACTATCCGGATGACATCAGATGGTAGATTTGAAAGATTGAGTGAGGTTGTGGCCGCCATCGAGAGAAGGCAAAGAGGTGTGGGTGGATTAATAGAGTTGATGAACACTCGTAATACGACGCTAAAATAAGCGTCTAATGCGTTTGCCGCGTAGTGCGTGTCTGCCCGTGCGTACGCATGCGTGTGCCAGCCCGTATGAATGTATGTATGCGTATGTCTGCTCGTGTGTATGTATGCGTGTGTGTCCTTGTGTATGTATGTTTGCGTATGTGGAGGAGGACTTTGTCACGAGACGACGAATATCGAAAGTCCATAAGATTATCAATTTGGAGCTGCATGAACTGTTCATTTATCCAATAATTTTGGGAAAAACAGTAATATATGAGATGGTAACATAGTAATGCCAATGAGCCAGTGCAAAATACTCATAGCGCCTTGATAACAAGTCTACAGACTTCAATGTTCTCAATATTCTCAACCTGAAGTCGGGCAACGACTTTTCCCGTTGCGTTAAGAGCGTTGCTCAAATTCCTCATGTTCACTTTGTCATCAGCATTATGTAGTTGCTGCTTGCGGCCCATAATCGCCACTTCTGCTGCTAATTTTGCGCATTCGATGAAGAAAGGAACGTGGTGAACGACAAACAAGAACACTGTATTGACAATGAGCCGACGAACGGGCATACCACGCTCCTTGCGTGCGCGCAAAATGCCGAAGATTTGCGTCCTGAAATAAGCGGCATTTTACGAATGCAAAAAAACCTTCGCTTACTGCATTTTTTCATTAAGATAATTCCAATCGGGGAAGGTTAGCTCTTCGATGGGCAGGAGATCGATACATGTTCTTATTCTATTGAAGTCGCTAATGCTCATTTCAATTTGACCGATCTTCGAGCTCCTTTTCAAGATACGATTAACTACACAAACACCCGTACATTCATCCAAGTTGTCGATGTACAATTGTTTCCGATCTTTTGCAAAGAAGATGATTGTGGAACCAAACAGATCGCTTTCCCAACGTAGACATTTGAGTGCCGGACGCCTATTTGGGTCACGCAAATGCTCAAGAACCAAAGAATTCCATCGAAGAGAGATCTAGAAGAATCTTATAGAACTTCCCAAAAAATACATATTTCAGGTGAACAAAGTGCTTACCAATCTTAACTCGTCGATATCGAGCAATCCCACATTGCCCAGAACCATTCGGATGACATCAGATGGGAGATTGGAGAGATTGATCGAGGCTGAGGCCGCCATCGAGAGAAGTGAAGGAAGGGGTGGGGTGAATGAAGTTGACGATGAAAAGTGCTCGAAAAACGACGCTTAATAAGTATTAGATGCGGCTGTCACGGATACATTAATGTAGGATACAAAAAGTATGTTTATCCATTAAGCTGCAAAATACATGTGTCAGGTTTATTACAAAACGAGAAGCCAACAATTGCAGAAGAAGCTTGGTAAAGTAGTTAATGCTCAGAGAGATTTGATGACAAGTTGATAGTGAACCTTATTCCAGCCATTACTCTCAATGTGAACGGTTGCATCGAGTAGACCCGTTGCGTTAACTGTGTCTCTTTCATGATCCAATCGGAGTTTTGCATTACTCTTGTCCAGCGGTTCGCTATCCGTAATGACGATTTCTCTAGCCATTTGTGCGCTTTCAACCAAGAATGAGGTGTAGTAAGACAATAGAAATTTCGGAGTCGTGAAGATTAGACGTTGAACTGGCTGTCCACGCCCATGGCAAACGCGCAGAAAGCTCAAGATGAGAACTCTGAACATTACTTTGTCTTTTTATTGGAAATGCAACACTCACCGCGAGTCGTCCTGTAGATAGTCCCAACTAGTAATGGTAAACTCCTCGATATATATCTTGCTCAGTGCACTGCTAAGCACTCGAAAGTCGCTCATACTCAACTCGATTCTCTCTATCTTTGAGCATCGGCTCAAAACCTGAGCGATTTTATGAACAGCCGATGGGTCAGAGTTGTCGTGACAAAAGAATTCCCTCTGTTTTGCTTGAAAGACGAGCGTTCTACCGGAGTCGTCGCTGTCCCAACGGAGCCATTTAATTACCGGGAGACGATTGTGATAATTCAAATAATCGAGTACTAAGGTATTCCATCGAGGCGAAATCTAGAAGGACTTTGCCTTTTTACAGATTTAATAATTTACTTCTCACCAGTCTTAGGTCCTCAATCTTGAGCAATCCCACATTACCCACAACCATCCGGATGACATCAGATGGAAGATTGTGTAGATTGAATGCGTCTGTGGACGACATCAGAAGACGATAAAAAGGGACAGGGTGAATAGAGTGACGGTGGAAAGCACTCGAAATATCGACGACGCCAAGAGAAGCGTCCGACGCGGCTGCCACGCAGTCCGTGATTCGCTTCTGCATGTAAGAGTTCAAAACATATTTCAACGATGGGAATTTGAGATGCAAACTTCGATAAAATTACATATAAACTATGCAAAAGATTACTGTTTATTCAGTCAATGTTGAAAAAATACACCAAATTTATATGAGACGAATCGCGAGAGAATCACCCATTTGAGAGGCCCCGCGGCGGTACACAAAACATATGTCCTACCCGCCCACCAAGTTCATGTAAGGTACTATGAACGATGCTCTTTCAAACTACGCTTCCGGATTTTTGATATCGGGTCTCATTTTCGGGTTACGGTAGGTCAAAGATGGGGGATACTGTACTTTTTCGCGAAATTCGCCATACCAAAATGATCATAACTCGGCTCAAAATGATGATAGAAACTTTTCCAAAAGCAATTTAGGAAGAGGAAAGCTCGGACAACAATTCGAAATGTTGAAACTCATTCCTGGCTGATGCGCCGGTGCGGAGCGGTCGGGCGGCCTATAACATGATGCAACTTTGGCAATACCGATTTCCGCAGAACAAAACTATGATTTTCTCAAAGCACCTATGTATGGCTAAAAAATATCCAAAAATCAGAAAATTCGGTGATGGGAAAAAAAAGGGCCCGCACTTTTGTCCGGTGGTCCGAAAATGAGTTTTTGGAAACATCACGTTAAGCACTCCATTTTGTCACATATGTGCTCAAAGTTATCAAATACTATTAGAAACATTCAAAAAATTCATTGGAGCACTTTACAGGTCCATTAAAGGGAGAAAAATCGATATTCTCACCCATGGTGACCTACATTTTCAAAGTGCTCTGAATTAGAGCCCATTCAACTTTCTAGTGTTTTTAAAAGTGCTTTTAGGGTAACTTTTTACGTAGAACTCAAAAATCGACCTTAGGAAGTGGTACCATCAAACCCGACCCAGACCCCATGGTACCCACTCCGGAACCAGGGGGTATGTGGTACTACCGAAATTTTCACTCAAACCTATACATGCGATAGTGAATATTGTAGATCTCGACGAGATGAACATTTTCTGTGAAGAAAGTGAAGGTCTAA
>LS563634.1:944597-963534 GCA_900490775.1 Pristionchus maxplancki
GAATCCTCGTCCGTCAGCTTGGGCAACCCGACGAGTATCGCCCATTCGGTACATCAAGAGGAGGACCAAGGACGGATTCCCATCGACTCAAGTGATCTACCGTCAAGAAAGGCCCCGTTCAAGAAGACTGCTTCGTGAGTTTATTCTAAACCACGCAAGTCAGGACTTCGGCGGCTGGATGGACTTCTTCAACACTCAACCGACTAAGACCGGCGGACATTTGAGATGACACATCTAAGAGGATCCCAACCCTTGACCCTCCGACACTTTGAGAACGAAGATCTCAATCCCCTCCCCAATGATGTCACCTCCTGCAGGCCCATTGCCTGATGTCAGGATAAATATGATATGATAAGATATGACGTTTACAATGATGCCGTATGCAGGTAATTCGTTACATTTTCAACTATAACAAAGGGAAGATGTTAAAAGATGAGAGGTGATAACCAGGGCAGTGCAAAATTTTACGACACTATGATTTCGCAGTGCTCTCTCGTCCGTCAGAGAAGGCGAGAGAGCATGCGAAAATGAGAGAGTCGTAAAACATTTTGCACAGCCCTGGTGATAACTCACTCAAATCCGTAGTATTCACTGTTGAGGTAGGGCGAGGCAAAGGCAGCGCCCGCTATTAGGATGGCAAGCACTGGAAATTAATATTGGTTGGGTGATCTATCATCTTCCGTATTCGGACAAATTCAATAGATTCTGCATACGAAAGAGAACGTCAATCTAGTGAGAGATTTTCGAAACTCACAGGCTCTAAATCGATATTTGGCCAGTTTCTCATACTTGTTGACATCGTAGAGTAGGATGCAGTAGTAGACCTGATAATTACCAATTTACTCATTAAAAAAATTAAAATACAGTCATCATCAGTAGATTGAGTAGATGGGCGAACCATTGCGTCATGGCAACGAAAGAGATGAGACCATGCACGTCATCTGTAATGTATTCGTGTTGTTATTGTTGTTGTTATTGGTGGTTTTGTTGTTGTTGTTTCGATTAAGCCACGTTCGGGGATTTCCTAATACTGGAGTATGCCAAAATATCCTTCACGGATTAGTAACGAAGACTTCCTGTTTGAGTCGTTTGCTATCTGATGTTTAGTATTTGACTCTCCTCTATTCATCTTCAATCATACCCGTAAATGTCATAACAAACAAGCTACGTTTGGACCATAAATCAAATTACAAACATGATGACAAACCGAAAATGTCATCTCTCAACAAAGCGCTCGGGTAGTCATGACCGTAGAAGACGACCGCCTTCTCGATGCAGCTCGTAATCAAAGCGAAAGCAACGGAGCAAAAGATGGGCGAGCGTCGAAGATTCGGCGATTTCCAGCTCTGCCAAGAACAATTTTAGGTGTTAACCTCGAAATTGGGTTCAGTTGTGTTTCACAGTGTTTTCATCAATAACCGCAACTTGGTATCAGATGCGTTTCACAATCCATAGATAGGTGTATCCTAAGGGGCAATGTTCTCGTCTCTCCATTTTACATGATCTCTCACCGGTTAAAGAAGAGAGAGAGTTTATTCAATTACTTTCAACCTATGGTGCTCAGCAATCGATGGCTGCATCGCGAGCCAAAAAATAATACCGTATACACCGCGCATATGGAGAGAATCATGAAGAGCGTATTCAGCACGACTTTGGCGGAGATGTAGATTTGGAACGTTGTCATTTCGATAAAATCACTCACGAACTGAAGAATGGGACTGCAAACGAGACTATCGAAACGTGACTAGCAAAACAACTGGAGGGGTCAGAAATGGTAACTTCTATTCAATAAAATGCCCCTGAACACGTAGCGCGACTATCAAAACAACCCGATGGTGGAGGGGAAGGGGGGATTCTCAGATGCTATTCAATGCCAAGAGCATCTCTCATCAGTCAGACGAAGCGAGAGAGTGTGCGATATGGAGAGAGTGGACAGTGGGTGTTTCCGTATTCCTTTAATCCTCTTGCATGATGCGTCACCTCGGGGATCTAAGATCACGGGCAGACTACGGGAGGAAAACAGAAGGCAAATTTGAGATGGACTTTGCTTAATTTAGATAACTTTATCGCAACAAATTAATCCGCGAAATACAAAAGAAAAACCAGTAGGAACTGGAAACAATTTCGATTCACTTTGTACAGTGCAGACGACAACGAGAAAATTACAGCTAGCGACATTCTTCTTTATGTTGCAGTGAGCTCTTATTGCCAATGACGAGCTAGTCAATCTTTGAGAGTCGCGAAAACCGATCCGTCCGGGTCATCCGTCCGGGAATGAGAGGAACTTTTCTTAATTAGAATTTTTTTCGAAAATTATAATTAGTGCCACCCGCATCAATCATTCTCGCGCGCAATTTGTCAGTTCTCCTAAAGAATAACCCAAGTCTACTGCCCCGTCCATGTCGTCTGCAGATGCAGATATCTTAAATCTCGCCACCATGCCATCGGATGTTATCCGGCAGATCGTCAGTTATGTGGGACTGATAACCATCGATAATATAAGGCTGGTAAGTTCCTTAACTGTTTTCAATACATTAAATATCCTCTAGGTCTCGCCTCGTTGGGACACTTTGGTGCTCATGCGTCTCAGTAACCCTAAGCATCTCCCGGTACTCAAATGTTTGCGGTGGACCAGCAAGTGTGGCAATTCGCTAAGCATCCAAGGAGACTCATGGAAATATTTCCATGCTGAAAAATCAAACGATGGCTCGGTTGTTAATCGAACCGACCGCATCTTGAGAAGTTATCTAAGAATTGAGAATGTTGACCACAGCGGTTCCTTTGTTCATCGAGTCGATCGCATATTGAGGGGTTGTTCAAGAATTGAGAAGGTTCAAATTGGCATGGGACACTTCAAAATTATTAAAGAGTTCATGGATCACCTTCCCATCGATGAAATTACGATAACCGGTGATAAGTATCTACTACCCGAGTCGCAGTAAGAGTTCACTTTTCATTGCAATGACAGAATAATGTTCAGGATTCTCATTTCGGACTTTCTCAACCAGCGCGCACAGCCAGTTAAGCGGGTAATGTTCACGACTGCGGTTTTCGGCTTGAAATATTCCACCCAATTCTTCATTGAAATCGCGCAACTGGTTGGAGAGATCGTCATTGTGGACAGCGAGGCGTTGATCGGAAATACTGTGAAGCGCCGTTTGGACAGCGTTAGAAACAAAATAAACGCAACGGGACACTTCTCAGCTCGTGTTTTCATTGGCGTTAATAGGGCTCATTATCGGCTGGTTATCAAACGATTGCGAGCACTCTGCATTTTTGATTGACAGTACTACGATTTTTTTATTCATATATGATATCACATTAATGTTCAATTACTTTTCTTCGTTTTCTCATTCATAAGATATATAATATACGAATAAAGAATGAACCATGCGTATTCACCAACGCATGCATAAACGTACACACAGAAATTTATACAATCTAGCACGGATACACTTATGTACATTTACATGTATACGGCGACATACACACGCCATGCACATTGGAATTCAGCAGCTCATTAGCGTTCTATTTCGAAATATGACTACCATCGTGCCACCCGCTTCAAATGAACGTCTTTCACGCTCGCATTTGAAAATACGCAGTCGAAGAAGGTGGTTTCTCGTGTGAATCGACAATTCCATGTCATTTGCTGATTTCGATACGCTCACTCTAGCTACTTTGCCATCGGATATTATCAGGAAGATCGTCGGGAATGTGGGACTACTGACTATTGACAAAGTGCGCCTGGTACGCGATAAGTTGACCTAAAATCTATGTTGCGAATCATCTTTGTCCAGATTTCTCCTCGATGGAACATGTTGGTACATGATTGTGATACTAAGCGGCGTCCAATACTCCACGTCCTGCGTTGGCGCAGCGATATGCTTGGCAAAACGATTAGCTTCCTTGGAGATGAGTGAAAAAATTTTCACGATGGATGATAGCTCGATGGTTTCTCGTGTGAATCGAATTCTGAGCAAGTGATCGAAGGTTGTGCAAATGGAAATAAGCATTGGAGACTTCATTGAGATTCGAACCCAGATAGATCGTTTGCCCATAATAGTTCTAACCATCATCGATGGGATCTATATTTGTGGAAAAACAGAGTAAGCAATTTATTTTCGAATTCAAAAAGTAAGCCGTTTTGTCTCTTTACAGATCATCCATCTTGGACATTTTGCGTGGGCGCAAGGAGCGTGATATGCCCGTGTATCGTCTTATATTTACGAATTCGTATTACTATGACGCTTACAAAGCTCGTTTTTTCATTGAATGTTGAAAATTAGCTGCTAAAGTTATGGTCGTGAGCAATACGCCGCTATTCATTGATCCGAAAAGGAAGTTGAAAGAATTGAGGAACGCCCTGATCAGAATGAATGAAGTGACCGCCAAACTCGACAGCGCGGCAACCCCAAACAAAAAATACAACAACACATTCAACTATCCTCTTGTTATCAAGGCGATGTGTGCATTCTGAATCGATGTGTCATTTCAGGTGATATTTTGAATAAATCATGCACATATCTCGCTGAGACGACTTAAATTAACGCACATATACGCACATAGAAAATTCGCATTCAAGCACAAGCTTGGATAAACACACTCCACGTCACTGCGTATAGGACGCTTCTTCATGCGTCTTATTTCGAAATAATTCGATCGTCAGCTCTATTCATCCCATTCCTTTCATTCTCGTCTCATGATGTCGTCCGCAAATTCACTCAATCTCTCCAACCTCCCTTCTGATGTTATCAGAACGGTCGTAAGCCATGTGGGACTACTCGATATTGATAACATCCGACTGGTAAGCTTAATATTCGTATTTCTCGATTGCAATGAGATTCAGATGTCCCCTCGCTGGAATGCTTTGGTACTAGAGCACTTGAGTGACCCCAAACGGCGGCCTGTCATCAAATGGCTGCGTTGGGACAATGAATACGCTGGAAGAACATTCAACTTGCAAGCTAATCAGATTGAGAACTTCTTCCACGGATACGCAGACGATTCGGCTGTTCCTAGAATAGCTCGGATTTTAAGCAGATGTTCAAAGATTGAGAAAATTAAAATAGATAGTGAAGACTTTGAAAAGCTTAGAGGTGCAATATGCAGACTACCCATCGAAGAACTTACCATATCCGGAGATGATAATCTCCGAGAGAGCATGCGGTAAGCATTAGGGTTGACAAATCGGCATTCGTCTCTCCTTATTTCTCGTGCTCTCTCGCCAAATTGTCATCACTAGCAAGCACTCACGTTGCCTTCTCTTAGTGAAGTTAACTGGATGACCTTCTGCACTGGATAACCCAATAGTAAAAGATGAAGGTGACCCCACTAATCTAGGAACTTGCGTGTTGTGGGGAGCCACTCTTCTTCGGATCTACTTTACCGCGTGTTAATTATTTAATTAACATTCAGAGTTCTCATCTTGGATTTTCTACGTCGTTGTTGGGAGCACGGTCATCCAGTACAGAAGCTCATATTCACGCCTGTAGACGCCATGGATTTGTGCGCGCAATTCTTTTTGGAAACTGCAAAGATGGTTGTGGAAATCGAAATTGTGGGCAAGAATGTGTGCTCGTTGCTCACAACATTTGGTGGTACTCTTAACGCAACGCGGCAAGTCTCAGTTCAACTCCATTTGTACTTGTTGAATGTATGTCGTCTTGAGATCACGGCACTGTGAGCGCTCGTGTGATCTTGACTTATTGTGATGTAACCTTTCATCATCGTCATCTTTGTATTAACGATTATTGCAGTTCAATGGATAAATGAAGTTGTGATAATACGAATGGTATGACAATGAAATCGATCCCCAATTAGTACAAAGCGTTTTTGGATTCCTCTATGGTGTGCCTTTTAACTTGTGACAACGGATTGTTTCGGGAGGTCAGCCCACTTATGGGGTAACCTGATGAGCGTGGTTATTCGACTCTACCCTTTCTCTCTCGAGTCACCCGCGTCAATTCAGAAGCTTTGGCGCTTGATTTTTCGAATCCTTTTTGACCATTGCGATAATCTCATTTTCCATCTCCATGTCATCAACAGCAATCGATACTTTCACTCTCGCCGATTTACCCTCAGACATCATCCGGCAGATCACTCGACATGTTGGACTGCTAACCATCGACGAAGCCAGACTGGTATTAATTATTAATTATTATATTAATAGCTTCATAATTGTTAAAATAATTCAGATCTCGCCTAGCTGGAACACGATCGTTGCTGGACATCTCAGTGATCCTAAAAGACGTCCTGCGGTCCTTCATTGGCTCTATTTGGACAGCGATAACTTCAGAAGAAGAATCAGATTTCAAGAAGAAAATAATAGAAAAGAATCAATCTTCCTCTTCGACTCTGACGAAACGGTTGGGAAGAAAGTGGGCCATCTCTTGCGCGGTTGCTCTGAAGTTAGAAGGCTCAAATTAATGATGCGTGACTTCAAAATGCTTCATGCTGCAATGGACCATATTCGGATTAACGTACTTTCCATCTCCGGTCGAGACTTCATTCAGGCTGACTCTCAGTAAGGCTATATTTTTAAATTGGTATTATCCAATTTGTTCAGAGGCTTAATCCTGGAATTTCTACAGCATCATTCTGTGAAATATCTCATTTTCAAAACATCCGATGTGCTCATGACTCGTCACGCTCAATTCTTCATTGATATTTCTGAATTTGTTAGAGATATCCAGATCAATAGTGGCAAAGTACAGTCGTATTTTACTGCTACCAAGAACGATTTTGTGAATCTGAGAAACTCATTATCAGCATCACGTCGTCAAATCGCCGTATATCTTGATGTTCAGAAAGATAGTGGAACTGAGAACTGCCGGCTGTTCATTACGAGACGATAGAACGACGATGTTTACTGCCCTTTTTCGCTCATTGATTCATATTATGTTCGTCGTGTCGTGGCATTGGCATCTAACTATGTTCGTCTGACATGATAAATACTGACTTTCATTTGAGCCGTTGCCTGATTCTACGACATCTTCGAGCCACCCGCATCATGTTTTTCACGCATGTTTCGAAAATTATTGCTTCTTTTACGCGTCTCTTTTGTTACATTCTATACCCATTTATCTCCGCACTTATCACCATCAACGATGTCTTCTGCCCCAGACGACCTTCTCACTCTCGCCTCCCTGCCATCAGACGTCGTCCGCGTTGTCGTGCGGATGACAGGAGCTACAGCGCCTGGTCTGGAAGCCGTCGACGACCTGCGATTGGTGAGCCCCTCTTTTCGTCATGATTGCTGAGCTGTTGGGGCATCTTTCTCTTTTGCACTACTTGGAGTCTCAGGGCACCTCACTCGGCATATGAATCTCTCGTTTTACCGTCACCCTCGTAGTTACCACCTACTTGCGTATTCCAGATCAGTCCTCGCTGGAACACCCTAGCACTCGAGTACCAAAGCAAGAACCTTCCCACCATCGAGTACCTCCGTTGGAGCGTCGACGCGTGTCGACTTTACGTTATCACACTCCACATTCTCGACAATCAACAGCGATTCCTGGGCGTATCCAGGTGGTACACGTGGCTGCGCAATCATCACGATCCGACGCAGGGACCCGAGGTAGACTATCAACATGTATCGCAGTATTGTACTGCAGTCTAAAATGGACAGCGATGCCATAGGGAATGATTTAGATAACTGTAGAAAATTCAGGAATATTAAAATAACTATTTATCTATTCTCAGAAACTCTACGTTAACTCACCGTCTATGTGTGGGGGTGAGCCGGCAAGGAAGCTAATCTCTCAATTATTCGATCGATGCTCGCGAATCAACAGACTCGAATTGTGCATGAACTTAACTGATTGCGATCTTGAAATCGATCTTATCAACAATGTTATTCAACATCTCTCTATAAACGAACTGCACATTAGCGGCCCGCTTATACTTAACTCTAATACGCAGTGAGTTCCTTTAACGACGAATGTTTATCATCTGCATTTAAGGTCTCGAATCCTGGGGCTGTTCCGAGGCCCTAGTCGTCTCCAGGCGCGCTTAGTGGTGGCTTCTGTAGTCTGTCGAAGATCGAGTGAGTGCTTGGTAGCTGATTTTTTAATTATCAAAGCTGATTTTTAATTATCATCATTTCTAGAATTCACGGACTTTCGTGCATTCTTCGTTGAAGCCATACAAGTAGTTCCTGAAGTTGAAATTCGTCAAAACAGCTCTCTTATTTTGTTGGAAAAGTGGCTTGATGAGCTTAAACTGACCGGCGAAATCGCGACTGAACAGTACACTGACAGATATAATGGTCACTCGCCGCGACGCATAATTCGGATTAAAGCCATCCCCCAAGTTGTTTGACTTATCCAACCCCATTCGTTTTGGGAATAAACAATTTCGGATTCATTGATACGGCGGGCTATTACTTATTCACTGTCAATCGGCCATGCGTGTAACTCTATCAATGGCTTTGTGTTCGTATTCATTGATTTCCCAACACCTTGTCAAGGGCGCGAAATACGAGCCACCGTCTCTTCATTCTCCGCACTCCCACGTCAGTAGACCGGGCGAGAGAGTGTGCAAAATGAAGAGACGGCGATTCGCATTTCGAGGTTTACTTGACAAGGGCGCGAATCCCAGAGCGACGGCGCATTCGGATCTAAGCTGTTCCACACTCGCCTCTGCCTGTCTGAAAAGGCATGCAGAAGTGGCGCCGATGGCAATAGAGTGTAATCTGTTGCCACTGGCTTCCAAACGATTTACGATCTTCTGAGAAACATCGATGCTGTATTTTGAGCATTTCGAAAGAAAAACTGGCCCAAACTCATGATTCTCTGATCTCAATCAGCTGGGTAGTTTCCCCAAACAACTCCTGTTTACTTCGACACCTCTAAATAGCCAACTAGCTGGCACGACGACTGTTTTGCGGCTCGCCGACTTTCTCCGGCTACTTCCTTGCTAGCCTCGTTACATTCTGCTAGCCTCAGCAAAATCTGCGATTGTAATAGATATTCGGACCATTTTCGCATCATTTCTGATGTTATTCGTCTTCCGATTCCCCTCCGACACTTTGAGAATGAAGATCTCTATTCACTCCTAACTTATGTTACCTCCTGCAGGCCCATGTCAGGATAAATATGATATGACTCGTCGTCTGATCTCGAACGCACCGCATTATCGAAACAAATACAAAATCTTCAACATGTTACTGGTCCTCGCTCCGATGCTCAGAGGGAACAATTTTTTCTCAAATCTCTCTCAAATCTTGTGATAGAGGCCAGGCAAACAAGTCTGCCGGGGGCGGAGCTTCCCGAATCTCTCGCGAAACTTCTCATTTCCTTCTGAATTTCAGTCTCACACCTATCGCTAGGGCAACGATGTTTCTACACACTCGTGATTCTGGATAAATTCTCTTCTCTTGAATCCTTTCGAGTTTACTTACACCTCGCTGCTAGTTCGTGTAGATACTTTCATTTTATTGCAAAAAATGAGAATATTTGCCAGTACGCGGCGATCTCATCAGAATGCGCCATTCTCATTCCGCGGCGAAACTTTCATTACTCTTCTAATCACTTCTCCGCAGGCTCGATCCGAATCCTCTCAGAAGGGAATCAACCTACAATGCTGCTTGCTCCTCTACTACTGCTGGGTGCAGGAGTACTCATCACGGCGCAAGGGTACGGTATCTCATTATCGATTGTTATGACTCATCAGGGACTAGGGTGGTATACGGTAATAGAAGTTTCTCAGTTCACACGATCAGTTGTAGTCGAGCGGCCTCAGTGTAGTCCTAGATGTGAATAAGCGCAATCAATAGACGACTTCCGCCTTCTACTAACCTCTTCAATCCTGTGGGCCCGAAGAAGTGAAATCGATGAGGGGGATATTGAATTACGAATCACCGCGCCAATTTAATAATCCCTTTTTTGCAGTCCCGACCTTGCATCGATCGTCTCGGCCGCTGGCGACCGCACCTCGCTAATCTTCGCAGGCCCACCCGCCCCGACCCAGGCCCCTGTACCCGGTAACAATGGAACCAACGGAACCAATGGCACCAGTATCACTACCCATCCCATGCCCTTGCCTTCGGTTAATGGCACTGGCGGCCCCATGATCCTTCCCTTCAACGCTACATTCCCTGGCACCAATGGTACCACGATCCATCCACCTATCCCCCTGATTCTACCCACCCTGCCCACTCTGAACGGCACCGGCGGCCCGATGGTCCTGCCCTTCACCGCAGTATTCCCCGGTCCCAACGGAACCAATGGAACCATGATCCATCCTACCCTGCCCTCGGTCAACGGTACCGGCGGACCCATGATCCTGCCTTTCCCCCTCAACGGTACCTTCCCGGGCACCAACCGAACCAACGGAAGCGGACCCATCATCGCTATTCAGCCGCCTCTCACCAACCTGAACGGCACCGGCGGCCCGCTGATTCTTCCTTTCCCCAACCGCGATAACGGGACATTTGTCCTTCCCACCTTCCCGTCTCTCAATTTCACCGCGCCGATCCTGAACCTGACCCGGCCCAGCACCAATGGAACCCTGATCTTCCCTCCCATGAACCCCGGCACCAACGGATCCCTCGTCTTCCCTCCAATGAACTGGACCCTGCCCGGCCTCAACTTCACCAGCAACGGCACCATCATCTTTCCCACCTTCCCGCCTCTCAACTGGACCATACCTGGGCTGAACGGTACCCGGAACGGAACCATCGTCTTCCCCACGTTCCCTCCCATTAATTGGACGATGCCCAACTGGAATGGAACCTTCCCGACCTTCCCCTCGGTCAACTGGACCTTCCCTGGTTTTAATCTGACCAATAATGGAACCATCGTCTTCCCTACGTTCCCTCCTCTGAACTGGACCTTCCCACACCTGAACATGACCAACATGACCATCCCCACGTTCCCTCCCATCAACTGGGGCAACATGACCCTCCCACCCTTGAACTTTTCGATTACTACTCCTCGCCCCGCCACCAACGTGACCGGATCCATGGCCTTCTCTACTACCACGTCCCGGCCCCTCAATGGATCAACCCCGAGACCCACGGCAATCGTCTGGCCCTGGCTGCCTACTTCCACTGTTGGCTCCAACGTGTCGACTACCACGCCCGTGCCTGGTACCGGAACTACGCAGAGATGGACGCCGCCCATCTGGACGTGGTGGAACCGAACCACGACGATGACTCCTGGGTCCACTGGTTCCACGACCCGTTCCCCGATCTCTTCGACTTCTGGCTCCACCACGAGATCCACTGGTACCCCGGGCACCACTACCCGGTTCCAGTTCCCCGGATTCTCCTTCGGAACCGTGGCTTTCCCCACTACCACTGCTCGCCCCCTGCCCGGATTCTCCACTTCTGGCACCACCACGAGATCCACTGGTACCCCTGGCTCCACCACCCGCGGATTCGGTACCAGCACCAGCAATCCCCTGGTGACCGACGTGCCCAACTCGCTGTCGGAACTTCTCAAGACCTGGAGATCCCGCTTCGCGGCTGACATGGAGTCCGTGAGATACAATATCACCCAGTTCCTGCTCCATTAAGTTCATAATCTACCCCCTTCCTCCCATTGATAGTTGTGATACCGTAGTTCAACCAACTCCCTGTGATACCTTATGCAATGATCTCTCCACACATGTTCCATATTTGTCGATCTCCTGAAGTAAAGCTCTTGTAATGTTACCAACGGCTATCCAAAGCATGAAAGGAGGGCTAATTCACACATTTGCAACCATGACTTCTTGATTTCTGATTTCCCATTGAATTCCCATCGCATTCCGAGAAGCGGGAAGTGTTTCGTTGCCCCACGGAAATTGTAGTTGTCAAGGGAGTGGGAAAGACGCTCTGATTCCGTGCGCTCTCTGATTTCTCTGACTGGTGAAAGGGTGTATGGGATGAGGAGTCTTGGAGAGTTAATAACAAGTTTCCCGCGGTTTTTGCCTCGAAAATTCTCTCGCGGAGGGAAGGAAGTTATGAATCATCGCAGTCATGGGAGCGAAAAAGAGAGAGAGATGTTTCTAACGGAGATGAGAGTGTTTGATCGCGAATGGATGAAGTTATCGAGGCAATCAACGGGGGGAACTAGATAATGCCCGAGAACGGTT
Organism: Pristionchus maxplancki; assembly: GCA_900490775.1. Classification (NCBI taxonomy): domain Eukaryota; kingdom Metazoa; phylum Nematoda; class Chromadorea; order Rhabditida; family Neodiplogasteridae; genus Pristionchus; species Pristionchus maxplancki. Next base: position 956,679 of record LS563634.1, read on the forward strand.
GATTGAGTATCTTTGAGTAAGAAGAAGAAGATGGAGGGGCCAATGAGGATGAAATTAATTCACAATGTGTTTCACATCGAAAGTTACCTCGATAGACTTGTATAAATAAGGAGAAGATGCAATACTGGGGGCATGACAAATGGGCAACGACATTTAAGCAACGGGCGATAACTCTCGTCAAACATGAAATAATCACTCAAAAAAATTTCCGCTGATTGTGTCAAATGTTAGCTACACAACCCACCCGGTTTCAAGTCTCTAACTTTATTTTGAAATTTGTGTGCAAACACGTTTAAACACGTTTTTGTGAATTTTACCCTAGCTCAATCGATTGCTCTTGAGATTTGCCGTCGAATGAGCTATCTCACAACTTTCAGATGCAACTATGAAGCGAGTTATGTTGATTTGCGCAAGCTCGTTGCCCAAATGTCGTTGCCCAGTTGTCATGCCCCCGCAATACTATCATCAGGAAATCACTAAAGAATACTCATCTTTCCAATCCTATTCTGAATTCCGCTTATTTATCTACGACTCTATGAATTTATCACAAGGGAAGTAAAGAACATATGGTATTACAATGATCATGCTTCTATGACTATCAATGGTAAAGGTGAAGGCACACCCCGACTTCGAGACTCGGCTCGCGAGAGGACACTGCTAGGCCAGTATCACATCTGCAGTCTTGATGAACGTAAGACAAATGCAGAAGAATCATCGAATACTCGATGTTCAAGTTATGTTTCAGCTCAAATCTGAAAGGAATAAGTGCAGAAAGAACAATAAGCAATAACTATTCAATAATCCGGGTTAATAATTTTAATTTGATGTAAATTGGTCTTCCCTCTTCCCTATTCCCATCTTCTCCCCTCATTCACCACCTCCTCCCCTCTCTCGAGTGGTTCACCCCTCCATCGACCGTCCCTCTCCACAGTTTCGCCGTCCGCTGCGGAGAGATCAAGGTATCACGGGTCCTCGCTTTTCTAATCAGGTTCTCAGATTTAGACACTGGGATAGCTTCTAAGGTTGACCTATAGACCATTAGCCCCAAAATCCAAGCCATGAGATGATTCATTCAAGAGGGATCGACGATGCAGTTGTGTCTGCTGCTCTGGAAGAGTTGGAAGACGTTCGCTCGCTCGACGGGGTGGCTCATCACTCAGGTAACTACGAATAGCTGTCCGTGTATCTGTCTGTCCGCCTGTTCGTCTGTGTGTGCCTGGACCGTTTCTCTGCGGCTCTTCTATTTTAGTCCACTCGCTGTAGAGCACCGACCGCGCGTTACGTAGGTAATGGGGTTAAATGAAAAAATTCAAAATTAAATCTAATTTTCAATTGTACTCCTCCTCGCTCCTCTAATCTATTGCTCACCCGACCGGGTCTAAGGGTTAATGAATGATACAATGAGAGGGGAGGGGAGTAATAAAAGGACAATATAATTGGATTAAAACAATTGAATTCTCATTTCATTCGTCTAATCTAAATTGAATTGTCTAGGACAATTGAATGTTAGTAATTTCGGAAATAAAAAGACCTGGTGCGGCATAGAGGGGTCACTCTATATCATATTTCATATTTATCGGGCAAATGGGTCTTAAGAAGGGGATTTTGATCTTCGTTCTCAACGTGTCCGGAGGTCAAGGGGTGGGATCTTGATGAATGTATCATCTGAACCGTCCGTCGATTTCGAGTTGAAGAATTCCATCCTGCCATCGAAGTCCTGAATTACGTGATTTAGTGTAAACTCAAGAGTCTTCTTGTATAGAGGGCCTTTCTTGACCGTAGATAACTTCAGTCGTTGGGAATTCGTCCTGAGTCCCGACATTCGTGTTCCAAGCGTGAGATACAAATCGGGTTGCCCATGCTGTTAGACGAGGATTCTCTAAACTTTGGGGATGGAATTGAGTGGTGGAGTGGGGTCGCAAGGATGGAGTGGAAACAATTACTATCGTAATTAAATTTAATTTATTTCAATAATTTTTCAGTGCGTCATCACCCTCCTCATCTGGGCGATCACTGCATACTCACTGGTAGAGTTTCTATTTTTTTATTTCTTTTTACCAGCTCCAGGATAGCATTATTCCAGTACTTGTTATATCGTGCCCTCCTTAAATGACCAGCTTGTTGTCTTATGACACTGAAAAGCGCTCCGCTACATTGCTTTTATTCAACGTTTTATCGAGAAGGAATTGAACCGCGCGTTTTGCAGTACAATCTCTCGTCTGCTCACGTCGGGTCCGATCCCTTCGGGGCCAGAAGCACAGGAAGATCATTTGGAGGACACGACTTTGCAGCCGATAGAGCACAATACGAGTGAGGAAGCTTCACCACATTTTTCTACCAGCCTGATTCTTCGGCGTCCTTGCAGATGCGAAACCACGAGCGGCGCCAGCTTCTGCGATGTGCCTGCGAACAAGCTGACTAATCCCATCTGCGGGTACTACTCTTAACAAGACTTTACTAATTTCAAATTTTCTCAATGTTCGTCCCTTTTTATTGCACCGACCGTGCAAAGGCATTTTAATTGGAACAATTGATCATTTACTTTTCTAACTTATTTCAACAGAGATATCGTAGCGTCTATATTATTTTTTCTGCCCTGCTTTGCAAAGTCGTCCGTCTAAGTAGTTCAGCACCACTTGCAACTATCGAAGAGAATATCAATCTAAGTAATTTCAGTCGAGATATAATCCATTTCGATGCAGATGAGAGGGACAATCCCAATCATCCGTAAGTTTCACAAAATATTGTTTTGTTCGCCAATTGTGTTCCATAATCCTCCGCATGATTTTTCCGCAGAGTCGATAGGAAAAATATAAGTATAGATTAAAATGGTGGGTCGGGAAGGCTAGGTCACAGTTGGATGACATCTCTGTCTTAGTCCTGAAGGAATGAGAACAATTTTTATGTGAGATTCGTTTGGTAAGTCACCAATCGCCGTTGAACTTTCGACGTGCGGTTGTTTTAAACCCTAATCTGATCAGGTACGGCGGAAAAAGTATGCATGGAACAGTATGAAGGGAAAAATCTTGGAAAAAATTTTTGACAGCAAATCTTTTTTTTCAGTAACGTCATTTCTCATGAGCTGTACAAATCATCTCGTGTACACTGTTATGGCCACAGGTGAGTATATTTTCATCTCGAAAGTCTTCGTCTAGCTATTCTTTTTCGTTTTGGATGATCTTCTGTATGATTAACATATTTTTTTAATACATCAAAATTACCAGTGTGTACCAATGATTTTATTGAGAAAAAATAATACTACATATTGTTGTTATTAGTTGTTTTTGCTATTATTTATTTTATTGTTATTACTTGCAGTGATACTTTGGTGATTCGCGAGTTTACCAAGTCGGTCGTCGATGTAGAGCTCAGATTGAAACGGGAGGGATACATAATGTACGAGTGCCTAGATCGACAGCCACTCAGACATGTGAGTTTTGGGCGAGGCAGGCGCAAGCTCCATAATAATGCATAGATTAGTACATCAATTGGACCGTTTTGTTGGTGTTTTAACCATGCGAGAAAGAACTTAGTGTAAAGGTGTTGCATTTTGATGTAAATTATATTCAGTTGAAAATGCTATAGTTGAATAACTGAATAAATATTTAAAATAATCATTCCAGGCATCTAGCCAGTACGATAACAATCTATATACGGGTTGGAAGGAATTGAGCGGAGTGCGATGCGGAGGTTTGATAATCCAATTCAGACACTTCTTTACTTTGTTGCCCAAAGGATTAGGGATTTGGCCGCGCTTCGGCTGTTTGAGAACAAGAAATGAGCGTTCGAGCTATTAAGTGAGTGGTAGAAAATGTCCCTCTACCTGTGGGCAACGAAGTAAAGAAGTGCCCCATCTCAAAATGCATTATCGTGAGCAGTTTGTAAAATCGGTGTTTAATCAGGAAAAGTACACCATTGATGAGATAATTTAATTGGGGCAAGGAAAGAGAGCAAACTCCTACTGATGAATGAGTTGTTTAGTTGATTTTGAAAGTCAACAAAAAACTGTCTTAATATATGTATCAGACTATTTTCCTATATTCGTTGCTCTTGCTTCAATCGATATTTAAAATTTATGAAATGTGTGTAATATGTAAACAAATATTTACAGCGTCCAAATTCCGCCGATTCGCAGAGCATGCTGGAGTCAGTCAATTTATCATTATGCAGCAGCCTGAGAAATTAATAACAAGGAATTCTGATAAAATAATATTTTTTCAGGAAACGAATATGGAAATCAAGCAAACACTGGACTTCTATCCATCGAAATCGAGTTTTGACGAAAAAAATCAGTTTATGGCACGTTTCACTTCATTATTCAATATAATGTTCGAGTACTTTTGCACAATATTACCTTGAAAAAATAGGAGCGACTTCACAGTAAATTGTTGTTTATCGAGTACGGTATCGGCGAGCATATTCGAATTCGCGCCTTTCTGTGATTTACGAAATCTCTCCCTGAGTATCGCTGCACCACACGCTGTGTTTTTTCCAATCGACAGTGTCTTCATTCTAGGCTTTTCTGGCGTAGATTCTACCCTTACCCACGATAAAGCCGATACAGTACGAGATAAACAGAGGTTATCACGGATTGAGTGAAACGAAAGAAGTGATAACTATTCCTTTGGTATCTACAGGCATTTCTTTGATCTAAAGAAGTGCCAATTTTAAAGAACAAATAATCAGAAGAGGGCTAGAAATCATGGAAAGGGAGATAATATTAGCATCTGATTAACGATCAACCTTCAGTGGCAAGCGATCATTTCCTTCTTGTTCCCCATCTTCTTCTTCACTTTGCAAGCATCCGTAGAAGTCACTCAGGAAACGAACAGCTTGATCAAGGTGGAAAATTGTTCTTTTTATTTCGCACAGTTTCACGTTGCTTCGGAATGTGAATAGGCTCGTTGGGGAGAGGATTCGCGGAATAACACAAAAATTGGGTAAAGGGTATGACACTAACTTAAATAGCTTTCCAGGACTACCTCCTATCAATGGGAATGAGCCGACTGATCTACTTCCTGCACCACTTCATCTTCCACTATCTGAAAGTGAGCGCAGAATCAACAAACTAGCTGAACCCCCACGGCCACGACATCCAAGCAAACCCAATTATCTTGTTTTTATTTATTCCTCTCAATTGTTGGAATAAGGGACAATCCAGCTATAAGAATCGTGTATTGCATTTTAGACCTGGATCACGGTGCTTGTCAGCTCGATTATCATCGGTGTAATGTACAAAGTAGTGAGTTTTTTAAAATAAAAGTTCTTAAAACTGCCAAATTATTAGGTCAAAAAGAGATGTTTGTGCAATCCAGAGATCATGACCCTCATTCCAGCCCATAGATGCCCTCTACTTCTTCCTGCTGTTCACACTGGCCCTCGCGTCCTGGCTGTCAATGTCCCTACTGATTGGAAGCATCTTCAAAAAGCCTGCAATCACTGTGACCGGTAACCCAGTAGTGCAGCACTATTTCGATATTATGAACGTGCCAGACAACAAAAATGGAGAGATATAAATACATAATTACTTTAGTGACGATGGTCTTCTGGGTCGCAATGATTGCTTTGGACGTCAGCGTGGACGTCAAGCGAACGAGTGTAAGGATCATCATTTATTTGTTTGATTTAGGTGAAAATAAGGATAAATCAATCACAGGGACTCTCCATCCTTGCCTCGCTCAGTCCTTTACGTGCAATAATGCTTGCGCTCGACGGCAAAAGGGAGATCGATATGAGAGGTACAGAATAAAATAAAACCTCTCATTTGCTGGCCTTACTTTCAATTTTTTCAGGAACGATTCACATTTTCTCCGAAATCAACTACGTGAATCCGCCAGGAGTCTACATGATCATGCTTATCTTTGACGCGGGTGAGCAGTAATCTCTCATGCAGAAATTATTCACAATCGGCAAATGACGTATCAATATTAATCCCTCATAATTGTATATTTAATGATGAATTGTGAATATTCACAGTTCTCTACTTCGCCCTGGCCGTTGGCATCGATTTTATGCGCAGCTCCTTTGAAAACCCGCTCGCTTTGTTGAGGAAGAACAAGGTCGATATTGATTTTAATATTGTAGAATAATTCTAATTCCATTTTTTGTACTAATTCCTTTTAGGTGCGTGAGGCCGAAGAGAGCAAGCGCGATGTCGATGGGAATCTCGAGAAGAGCGACCCCAGAAGCGCTTCTGCTGACGTCATTGTAAGTTTGCTTTGTTTGACATCTTTAGATTGATTTCCAAGATCTGGGTATACATACACCTATTTTTAAAAATTATTGTTTATAGGTCGAGGGAGTGCACAAGATCTACTCTTCGGGTGAACATGCGGTGCGAGGCGTGAACATGAGTATGCGGAAGGGACAGGTGCGATTGGCTCTCCTCAACACTCTTAATCAAGTGTTTTATGTAGATACAGCACGTTGAATTTCATATTATCACTTCTTTTGTTTCACTAAATCCGTGATAACCTCTGTTTATCTCGTACAGTATCGGCTTTATCGTGGGTAAGGGTATCGGCTTTATCGTGGGTAAGGGCGTAGAAATGTACAACTGTTGAGAAACAGGAGCGTACGCTAGAGCGATACAAGACAGTTGTGAGACAACTAACAATGAACAATGGAAAAACGAGACGTCAACGAGACAAGAAGAGAAAAGGGCAGAGGAAAGAACACAAATGGGAACAAAAGAGTAAACGATTGAAAATGGTACAAGGAAAGACAGGAAAGGGCAGAGGAATAGAGAGCGGGTGAACCCAAGTGAGAACAAATGAGCACACAAATGAAGATGGTACAAGGAACTACTAGGGGAGTGAGAGAGTCCCTCCCTGAGACTCTACTGAATCCAGCACGT
>LS563634.1:991680-1017858 GCA_900490775.1 Pristionchus maxplancki
ATAATGCAGGGAAAATCAAGATGCGCGGTGCAAAGGGAAGGGGGGAAGAGGGAGAAGGGAAGGGAGAGGGGAGGAGGGAGCACTCTGTTTGTCTGACTCTCTCGCTCTCTCACCCTCTTCCTTACAGTATTTTCATTGATTCTGCACGTCATTCGTGGTGGGAGCCCATCATATCACCTCGTGGGACGCCTTCTTTAAGCAGGCGCGATGTTATGATATTGTGAGGGGAACTGATACCAATTCCCCTTGCTTGCGCTTTGCTGTCTAAAGATAGGTACGAAGAAGATATTGGGCCGAGTTGCCGCTCGCCTCTGCATGTGAAAACCTAAGATATCTTTACTGTGAAACTCACTAAGACTGTCTCCGTTCATCTCTGACCGTTCATCTATCATTCCCTTCTTTGATTCATCATCCTTGATAATCATCTTCTTTCCTGTCTATCCACAGCCTGTCAGAGTGGATGAGAAACGGCGGACGACGATTTTCGCGCTCTCTCTAATCCCTCTCCCTCATTTCCCATCCCCTCCCTCCCCTCGATCGGTGGCACAAAACGCGCAATCGAATGTGAAATTCATGTCAGAGACAATGATTATTAAATATGAGACGTTTGAGACTGAATTCGTATCCGAAACTCACTTCACTTTTCATTTTTTTTCAAATTCAGCCTAGGGCACTTTTCCAAGCTTCAAGTTCAAGGAAACCCCTTCACCTTATTATTATTTTCTGACTCCTGGTCGAATTACCCAGCGAATGATGGGAGCCGATTTTTGATAATTTTTTAATTTAAAAATTAAATTGATAATATATTCAAATATTTTTTTTTGTAATTTTCCAAACCGTATTCAAAAATTCGAAATTGTATCAAAAATCGGCCCCCATCAATCCCTAGATAATTCAGCAAAGAGTCAGAAAATAATAATGGTGATGAGGGTTCCTTGAACTTGAAGGGTGAAAAAGTGCCCTAGACTGCGCTTGAAAAATACTAGAAAAATCAATACATTGGTTTGACGAGTTTCCTAGCCATTCCAATTTCACAAAAACAACACGGATAGTAGCTGGCATATGCATGAACGGATCCGCTAACTCAGTTCTGCATATTTACGGTGTATCTTGAAGTTATGGCATGATTTTTGTGCCATATTTCAAAATTTTCCTCTCACTTTTCGCCGCTCCATTCGCAAAGGATCAACGCAGAATGACCCGGCGAATTAGAATACGTACGCCGCGATGAACAAAGGAATTCGTCCACTCTGACAGGCTGTGCTATCCTCTCTTCTCTCTCGTATCGCCCCCGTACGGCCGTAGCTTTGCCAGTATTCAAACCCCTGCATCCCAAGATAAAGTATCCCACTGAACGACAAAGACAAAGTGCGATAAATGAATAGTAATCAAAATTCGTTCAGTGCGTCATCACCTTCCTCATCTGGGCGATCACTGGATACGTGCTGGTAACGAAATTTTTCTATTTATTTATTTGGTGACTCTAGAATAGGTTTGTTCATTTCTCGTCATCACGATTCTTCGACCTCAGTCGTTTATTCGAGATGAAGAAGTTCAAACATGATAAAGACCAGGAGTTCAAAAAAATACATTTCATTGCGCTAATGATGATATTTAACGACTAATCCGAAAACCGCACACTTTCCAGTAGTGGTGTGATTGCAACACTCAATACTTAGAGAGAAGCAATATATTGAGATTTTGATATTGTAATTACCAATATATTGACTTTAACCCTCATTTTCCGATAGAATGAGCTACAGCAAAGTCAAAAAATGCATTGAGTATTGGAATTGGTCTGACATTTTCCAGCACACGCTCTTGGCGAATGATCACCGCCGCATGGACTTCATGGAAGTTTATCGTGGAAGCTACCCTCGCCGCGATTCCTCCGACTTCTACAAGTGATGAAGCATAATGCTACATATTTTTAAACTTAGATTTTTGAAGCTTAGCGCACTAGGACATTCGGCGCCACTTGGGGTCTTGCACCTGCAATGTCACCGAATCAGCCCTGTTTCATCCAGAGGTTTGCAAGCCGTTGTCATTCAAATTCGCAAAAATTGCTTAAAAAGCGAATTGCGTCGTCTAGAAGCATTTCACTAAAAAAACTATAGTTTAAAATGTTATATTCCTTATAACTCCCCCCCCCAAACTCACCCAACACATACGGGAGCGTCAACGTGCTCATCGCAGTCCAACAAACACTGCTGATGTCTAACTTAACCCTTTTTTTCAGTAGACACAGGACATTGGTATACTGTTCGTCGTCTTCAAGTCACAAGTGAGTTATCTTCCTCGTGGCAAAATCATTTAATGAATTGCATTCAGTACTCTGACGATTAGCGAGTACGACGAAACGCACGCGGTCGATGTTCAGCTCGTTCAAGCGAAACTGATATCTGAATAAGTAAAAGATATTGCACCTCTTGGGAGATACCATAGTCCTGGAAATGATGAACCACGGTTGATCAGGAAATTAATTATAGGAAACTATGCTACATTTGATCTACTTCACATGCCGGAGCACTATCGAATCGGCGTCGATCCTAAGCTCTACCAGAACGAGAATATTGCGCGAATTGCTAAAGAGTACGGCTACTTGGAGGCGAGTTGTTGTTTTTAATTTGTATTATTAATTTAATAATCATCACTTCTCAGATTGTTTCGGTTCCTCCGAATACAACGATGTGGAACAAGTCGTATGACGAATGGGAAAAGGAAGTGAAAGAATGGTACGCGACAGAAGTGCTAAGACGACCGCCGATTCTCGGAGTGCTATGGAGAAATGAGAGCGAGTGGACCATCCTTTATCATGGGGTAAGATCTTGAATACTATTTGAACTAGCTATGGCCTCCGGCGCTATGGCCTTTTTTCGGACACTTCAATTTAGCAAATAACCATGGTAATGATTGACTGATTGATGGTATCGCACAGCGAGACGTGTCGCTCATGCCCACACTACTAGCAATCGCGGCCAGGGTCAATAATCCAAATTTGAGAAAGGTTTGACCCTTTTTATGGCGCAAAGACTCCAAAAATGAGTTGCATTACGCCTGTTCCGAGAGATTTCATTCTCCATTGCAGTTGAAATTCCGCACTAAGCACGACCCACCGGCTACGAAAGAGGAAAAGGATGAATTGAAGGGTATCCTAAGTTACGAAGTTGATGTGAGTATGTTTAATAATAGCGTAGACTAAACAAAGTAAGAATAAATAATTAAAACATTTTCAGCGTTATTTCATGGAAGTCATTGCGCTGCTCTTTATTATGTTCTCGCCCTTTATGGTCGTCCGCCCCATGGCATTCATGATCGTTGAGAAGTCGAGCAACTTTGCGCATCAGGTAGATCAAACATCAAAATCAGTACCAACAGCTGGGTTTGAACGAGACCTACCGCAGGAGCGACTGACTGGCGTCTCGCGGGTGGTCTTCCTTGCCGCTTCGATCTTCTACGATTTCCTGATTTTTCTTCTTCCTTTCCTTGCTGTTTTCGGAGGATGCTTTGCCGGCTCGGCCCTTCTGACTAAGAGTCATATTCCTGAGTAAGTTTATGAAAAAAAAACAAACATTCCTGATTGAGTCTGGAGCAGAAAAATAACTAAAAAGTCTTTACTTTCAGAGTTGTCTACCTCTCGTTCGTGGCCTTCTTCAGTGGAGAATTGTTTGTTCTCTGCTTCTATCGAGTCTTCCAATCGCGTGCAAAAGGAGAAATCTCGGTGATCATAATACTCGTAAGTTTTAAATTATAAATATGTTTATTTAAACAATGAATATTCAAATTCAGATTGGTGCTGGACTCGCAGTCACTATAATTACTATGGTTTTAAATAACTTCGAGTTACCATACCGTGCAGTAAGCTCATACTTGCATCCTTTGCAAACACAGCATTCTAACCCTACAGAAAAGGGGGGATCACTTTACATATCGAACTGCAAACTCGAAACTTGACAGGTTGCTGAAACATATCGCTATCCTCATTCTGAACAAGGGGATTAATTTTTGAATTTTCCCGCGCTGCCGTATTTGCGATATTTTTCAGAGATATCTCAAATTGCGAAAGTGATTTGCAGTTCGAATACGGTAACGCGGGAAAATTCAATAATTAATCCCCTTGTTCACCCTTATCTGGAGAGAACAAAGGGGGTCAGAACGCTGTGGCAAAGCATCTGTTGTGTTTGTTTTGTAATATACGATCGAATTCGTACACTCACTTTTCTTTTCTCGATCTGATATTTCTACTTAATTCCCTTCCATGTGCACTTTTGAAACAAACTCAAAATAAAATAGATAACTTGTACATTCATACGCTTTGCTACACTTAATAAGAACAGATCCCTTGCAGGCTCCCGTGTACCTATTCAGTCCGCTCTGCACTGCTATTATGTGGAGACAAGCGATAAAATTCCCGTTCAAATCGACAACCGGCAATATCTCGGGTAAAGATGATACCCGTTATGGCACCGATCTTAAAAAAATATACTACATTTTCTCTTATTTCAATTGCAGGTCCGGTCTACATACTGCTTCACTTTATCGCCCTCACAACCATCTTTGTGCTACTCGAATCGTGGAGATTTATGAAGAAAAGGGTAAGGAAATTGAGTACAAATTGCTAGTAGCCAAGATCAATCTTTGATCGTCGCCCTTTCAGTCGGAACTCTCGCAACGGCCTGGCGCGGACGTCGTTCTTCAGGTTTGTCGCCAAAAACAATGATGACATTGCCAAAAATAAACAATGATTGTCACATTTTAAACGCGAAAATATTGTGCTGATTGTTGTAGACACACACGAAATGTATAAACTAAGCATCCGTTAAACGTACAGGTGAACGAGCTCGAGAAGTGGTACGGCAGAGGCAATAACCGAAAGGTAATACGCTTGTTGTTTATTAACTGTTATTTAATAATAATTGAAGAACGCCGTGAACGGAATCTCGTTCGCTGTGCGCGCGCATGAGTGTTTCGGCGTGCTAGGAATTAATGGAGCTGGTAATTTAACAAATCAATTACAACCTGCGAACTTTTTTTGTTGTTTTAACGATCTCGGCCAGTAATATTTATATCCTTTCCAGGCAAGAGCAGCACATTCGAGATGCTTACTGGCAACGCGACTCCTAATGGAGGAGCGGCGACCGTGAATGGAATCGACTGCGGAAGGGCACCGGTGGGTCATTTATCCACCAACTTTATGTTTGGATGCTCAATTTGTTTCTAGGGCAAAGTACTGTCATGTGAGCAGTAACCTTTTCTTATTTCCAACAATATTTACAGACCATCGGCTATTGTCCTCAAGCCGACGCGCTAATCGAGCATCTAACTGGCAGACAATCACTGATGATTCTCGCCGGTTAGCAGATCATTTACAAAAAAAAAAAACTAAAAAATTAAAATAAAAAAAAAATATTTTAAAGGTCATTGATTTGATCTATTCCAGCGCTTCACGGCTACGCCAACGCGGGCTACGTGGCCGATATCGTGATCACGTGTGTGGGCATGCAGGAACACGCGGATAAGGCCTCGGGCAGATACAGGTCGGAATTTAGGACTCTTTCCGGACTGAAATAATATGTCGAATTGTGGCAGCATGTTAAACCCTACGTGAAACTTTTAGTGGTGGTCAACGTCGCAAGATTTCCGTTGCCGCTTCGCTCCTCGCTCAGAATTCGCTGATCATTCTCGATGAGCCGACAGCCGGAATTGATCCTATCGTGAGTTTGAATATGGGGTGGAAAGATGGCTAACGAACGAATTTTAAGGAATGTGTTCAGTGCCTAGAAAACGCTTGAACATTTTCATTGGATTGGAAATTATATTTCGCTTTAACAGGCTCGTCGCGACATTTGGTCTGTGATCTGTGCCCTCAGAGAGTCGACCAATACTGCCATCGTACTCACATCGCATTCTATGTAAGATTTATTATTTTCCGGGCTCAATCCCCACTTCATTCCATTGAAATGACAGAGTCTTTTACAAGAAAACACTATTTGAGGAGGTGTATGAAGGATTCATTTTAATTAAACACAAAAAAATATATTTCCATATTTTCAGGGACGAAGTCGAGGCGCTTGTCTCCAATTTAATCATCATGAAAGAGGGATCCATCGTAGTGGAGGGTTCACCACAGGCGATCAAGAATCGGTGAGCATAGTATCTATTTTTGGGCAATCGCTTTATTATTTATGATTCTGAAACATAACTGAACTCGTTTCAGCTTCGGCGATCACTACAACTTTAACCTCGTGCCGGAAGGAGCGACGGATGTGGGACAGGTAGAACTCTTTTTGAGCTAGATTATTATAAATAATTGGCAAAATAAAAAAAATCAGCAATTAATACAATATTTGCCAGATCACTAACCAAGTCCTCGCCGTTTTCCCCAACGCGACACTCTACGACTCGGCCAGTCTCAAGAACATCAAGTATCGGGTGGGCTCATGGTACCTTTCGATAGTTTTGCTTGAAGGGGTAGGGGCACGAATGTATGGCTAGATGAGTTATCGGTGTCGGATAATCGGGATTGCTAATCCGATCACAACTCTGAAACTCCGATGTTCTAAAAATCCGCTAGAGCTGAGATACGCGCGTTTGGCTGCACCATGTATCCGAAAAAAGGCACTAATCCGAAATGAGAGAGAGGAGGGATGAGAATGTAGAGTGCACATGCAAATTGACAAGCGCCACTTACCTATGATAATTGAGCGTTCTTTCGTGCCTCACCACCTTTAAAGCAAAATGATGCAAAAATGATCATGAATCGATAAATACGCAGATTCCCCGCCTCCCCACTGACGTCTTCTCCTCTCTTTTCGAGAAGGCCGCAGCCATAGCCGAGCAGCTGAAAGCCACGGACTTCTGCTTCACTCAGGTGGGTCAACCAGCTCCCATGGTTTATAATATATTAATTATAAATTAACCAACTTTAGGCCACCCTCGAGGACGCTTTCATGCTCGCTTCCACTGGCGCTGGCCAGCCGCCCCAGCTGCCGCTGCAGCCCACTCAGCCCGGCACCACGCAGGTGCAGCCCACCCAGGTAGGTCTTTAATACTGTGGGCGGCCCTCTTAGCGCTCACCTCACTCATTTCAGAGCGATTCCACTGCTACGGTCACGGCGACCTCGAGCGGCGGAGGAGAGGCGCCCGCAGCACCTGCAGCCGCTGCAGCTGCACCAGTACTCGCTCCGGCTGGAGATCTGGTCGTCCAGAAGACTCAAGATGATTAGATAATACCCCTAGAAGGGACAAATGAATAGTGGAGAAGGACTTACTAACTCTTTCCATGATAAACCTATTCTGTATGCACTGTTCTATCCGTTATTTCTTAATTAAATAGATACATTTATCAGCGTAAGTATTCTGAACGTGTATGCACACTTCGTGTTACATCTCAATTTTCTGAACGTACGTTTTTCACGAATACCGATTATGTTTCAAAAGACAACGCCAACTGGACTCAAAACTCTAATAATAATTCGATTAACCAAATTCAATAGATAAATGAGTAATTACAATTTAATAAAGCAGATTAATAATCATAATTTGATGCTAATGGCTTATTAACCCTCTCCTCCTCTCTCCTCCTCTTTTCCCCTCATTCACCACTTCCTCCCCACTCGCGAGTGGTTCTCCTACTCCATCGCTCCTTCCTCTACACCGTTTCGTCGTTCGTAGCGGAGCCATAAGGTATCGTGGGTCATCTAGGATCTTATGCTATTTTAACCTTATTTGACCCAGACGACACGAGCCTTATTCACAGGCAGATTGCCTAAGCATGACGTTATGACTCTTATCCTTAATTCACTACTCCTTTCAGAGGGATCGCGATGCAGTTGTGTCTCCTTCTCTGGAAGAGCTGGAAGACGTTCACTCGTTCGACGGGATGGCTCATCACTCAGGTACTTTATAGAATAGCGAGCGTTCCTTACGAGACCATGAACTAAAATGCGGTTCAGGCTTCAATAGCGTTTGTGAACTACCGTATTAATTCTTCAGCGCCCCTTTTTCGCTCATTGCGCACCAAAAACCGGTCGCTCGACCGTGCGCTACCCTGCGAATAGGGTGAAATGAAATGGTAATAATGAAATGAAATTATTAATAATTGAAAATCAAATCGGATTAGTATCGTAGTTTAATTAATTATTTTTTCCTTCTTATTCGTCTCATTATCATTGCACCGACCGGGATGAGGGGCAAATGAGCTGTACAATGATGGGGAGGGGAATTAGGCTAACAGGGTCGAGTAATAAATCAGATTAGATACTCCACTTATTCCCCTTATCATTGTGACGTCATCACTCGATACCGTAGTTTAGCTACACAGCGTTCTGACCCCCTTTGTTCTCTCCAGATAAGGGTGAACAAGGGGATTAATTTTTGAATTTTCCCGCGTTACCGTATTCGAACTGCAAACCACTTTCGCAATTTGAGATATTTCTGAAACATATCGCGAATACGGCAACGCGGGAAAATTCAAAAATTAATCCCCTTGTTCAGAATGAGGATAGCGATATGTTTCAGCAATCTGTCAAGTTTAGAATTCGCAGTTCGATATGCAAAGTGATACCCCCTTTTCTGTAGGGGTAGAATGCTGTGGCTACTGTGGATTAGAAGTTCAATAGGTCACTTATATTTCCTTGGGTCATCAATTTATACAGTAACTAAATTATCGTCTAATACGCATTCTTTCAGTGCATCATCACTATTCTCATCTGGGCGCTGTCTGGCTACATGTTGGTAAGAATGTCTTGTCTCTATACCATCTGAATCCGAAGCTACAGTGCCCAAAACCGAGGCTACAGTACCCAAAATCGTAGCTACCGTATTCCCAACCGTCCTCTTTCCAGAACGATGTCGCGAAGACGTCTTCTGGCACGGGATCAGGAAACGCTACCTACGGCTCCTTTCCATCGGTCATTCGCACGGTATACAAGTGAGGGAGCTTTGCCTTGATATTATCGAACTACCGTATCCTAAGCGAAGCTACAGTAACCACCGGTTGATTACGGTATCCGAAACCTACAGTATCCCATTGCAGTTGTACAACCTCAAGCGGCGCCGACTACTGCGCGCTGCCCGCCAACGCGCCGACTAAGATCTGGTGAGTGCAGAAGCAGAGTCAGGGCGAGAGAGCACGCGAAAGTGAGAGAGTGCTGTTGTAGTCTCGCCGCGAAATTGGGTTTTGGAACGCTGCCAAGACGCTGTGGGGCGGGCATTCATCCCCTCGAATCATTGGGACAGTAGGATATTGTATTCCCACCCAGCAAATGGATGGCTTCGCGAGAAATTGTCTCCTCATTTTGCGTGCTCTCTCACGGGCCAGAGCGGCGAGAGAGCATGCTTAATGAGGAGAGTCATTTCTTGCCAAGCCATTCCTAGAGCAAGCCAATTTGATTGATGAGTACCATTTATTCAATCTACCCACTGCCCTAATTCGCGAGGTCACCTAACAAGAAAATATTCTATTGCCAGCATGAGCAGCGATAATCTGCTTCTTTCAGTAACAACAGAGACACATCAATTCTAACATACTGTGCGGATAACGGAACGTGAGTTTATTTCGTAATTATGTTTCGCTCTTTTAATTTCACTACACTTTGCAAGACGATACACTTCGTTTCTATTCAGTAAATATTAGTGGCCTAATGGAGTTCTCGTCCCTCTCTCGTTTTTCTCTAACCAGACAACCGAATCGAGAGAAGCGAGATAACTTCACTGTCCTTTTTTGCAGCGATTCCTTGGTAATTCGCGAGCTCGGGAAGACTTCAGTCGATGTGGAGTTTGGATCGTCCTCCTGTACAAATCACGTACCACTGAGATATGTGAGGTCGATCTGAACTTATTTATGCATCGGGTAGACAGTATAGAATGCAACTAAAATATTAATCAAATAAATGGTCAGGCATCGAGCCAGTACGACAAAAGTTTGACACAACGATGCGGAGGTGTGTCCATATTTTCGTTTTCGTTTTTATAAAAAAAATGAAAACAAATATTAATTTGAAAACTTGCAGTTCCCGACTTCCACAATTTCGCGGCGCAGACCGGAGTAAGCGATTTTTTCTCGAGTTGTTAATCATTTTCTGAATTGAAATGCAATGCGCATTTAAAATATTCTTTTCAGGGGATGAAGTTACACGTCGAGAAAACGCTCGTATTCGATCATTTTGCATCGCTGTTTGACGACCAGAATCAATTCATGGCACGTATTACCCTTTATTCGTTATACTTAATTCTATTATCTTCAATCGTGTACCTCAAATATATAACATGCCTTGAATTTTGAGCACTAATGATCGAATTTCAGTGGAAGGCGATTATGCCCTACCTCTTTCCCATCTTTTTCTTCTGTATGCAAGCATCTGTGGAGGTTACGCAGGAAGCGAATAGCTTGATCAAGGTAGCATTTTCGAAAAAAAAATTATCTTTCGCAGCTTGAGCTTTAAGGTTTAGCCCGTACAGATCAAAGGTCAAATATTTTAGATCAAAGATCAAAGATCAAAGATCACTGTCATCTTTGCAGGACTATCTCCTCTCTATGGGTATGAGTCGACTGACCTACTTTCTGCACCACTTCATCTTCCACTATCTCAAGGTGCACTCTTAATCTTTGATTTTTTATGATATTCTTTAGTAGGGTTGACCGTTCGGAACGGAACTGCGAAAATCCGAACTTTTAGTCCAATTATCCTCTCATTCCGGAACGCGCGAGATTAGAACAATAGTCGTTCCGGAACGAGTCTCATTTTGTACGTACGATGGCGGACGTTCCGTATTCCGAACGTATTCACGTATTCATTAGCTCTATTTCTTTCCTTCATACTCGTCCAGGCTATAGTCACCACAATTGATCCCTTTTATGTAGCTGTTGATGATAGAAAAACAAAAACAAAAACTTTTAAGGCTTGGTCTACCGTCATCGTCACCTCGATAATGATTGGAGTTCTGTTTAAAGCGGTGAGTTGCTTATATATACGATCAAAGATCAAAGACCAATCTTTGCAGCCGCTACTAGCAGCCTACCTCACGCTATTGTTCTCGCTAGCTCTAGCGACTTGGATATCCATAGCCTTGTTATTAGGAAGCATCTTCAAGAAGCCGGGAGTCACTGTAACCGGTCAGAGATCAACCTGAAATAATTAAATTAATAAATAAAAAGTTAATAATACATTCAGTGACGATCTTTCTCTGGGTGGGGATGTTGGCATGGGACGGCATAAGTTATGTGAAAATCTTGCGAACAAGTGTGAGTCTTGTTGATTAAAAATATCAATAACAACAACAACAAAACAATAACAACAATAATAACAATCGCAGCGCCTCTCCATCCTCGCCTCGCTCAGTCCTCTCCGCGCAATCCTGCTCGCACTCGACGCCAAGAGGGAGAACGAACTCCGGGGTATCTTCTGAAATTCTGGCTGTTATTCGGTTTTCGAAAAATAATATTTTAAAATCCCACTTTAGGCAAGGCTAACTGGTTCCTCGAAGCAAATTATGCCATTCCGCAAGGATACTTCTTGCTCATGCTCATTTTTGACGCGGGTGAGCCATTTTTATTTTAAAAATTGCAAAAAAAATAAAATTTAGACTTTAAAATTTGCAGTTCTCCACTTTGGCCTGGCTGTTGGCATCGATTTTCTGCGCAGCTCCTTCGAGAATCCGCTCTCGCTGCTGAAGAGGAAGAAGGTAAGCAACGGACTTGGAAGTCAAAATTCATTTACAAAAATAGAAAATTGATTAGAACATGGCATAAATTGTGCATATTTTAATTCTACATTTTTCTTAAGGTTCGCGATTCCGACGAGAGCAAGCGTAATCTCGATGGGAATAATGAGAAGAGCGAGACCAGAAGCACCGTTGCTGACGTCATTGTGAGTTTCATGATTTTTTAAGCCGATTTATCTGATTTTCTAAAATATATTATATAATCCATAATTTTCAGATCGAGGGTGTGCACAAGATCTACTCATCGGGCGAGCACGCTGTGAGGGGCGTTGATATGAGCATGCGGAAGGGACAGGTGTGTTAATGGGAAGGTCAAAAGGATTTAGCTTGTTGTTTGAAGCTAATTTTGCTTCAATTTTGATGGTTTGTAGGAATGAAAAGTAATTTTATTAGGTAACCGCCCTCCTCGGCCACAACGGCGCTGGCAAATCGACCACTTTCTCGATGATTAGTGGAATGACTGTGCCGACGAGTGGTCGCATTACGTGAGTGCTGGGTCTGAGTTGGGCCAGGAATTGGAGATTTTGCAATTTTGCAAAAGCAGATCCATTGATGCAAACTCGATCCTATTCCAGGGTCATGGGCAACGAGAACAGGGCGGATCGACAGAGTCTGATCGGCTTCTGCCCCCAGTACAATCCCATCTTCCCGAAACTGACTGTGAGCACTGCCTTTTAGTGAAAATATCGGGCACTAGGTCGGATGAGAAATATTTCGCAATAACGCCTCTGACATAACAGTTGTCTCTCGCCTACTTCCGGTTATCATCCGACCTAGCACCAAATATCGAGTTCTGGGCAGGAAATAACATGATGACTAAATTTTTAGGTCGACGAGCACCTGCAGTTCTTTGCGCGCCTCAGGGGCGTCTATGATTGGAGGTATGGGGGATTATGGGTGTCAAACGCAAACAAACAGACACAAATACAAACAGAGGAATAATTATTGCAGGGATATCGGCTGCCGCGTGCTTTCCTGTCTTGGCATGACAGATGTCGGCCATGTGAAGGCCGCCCTGCTATCGGGAGGAATGAAGAGGAAGCTGTGCATTGCGATTGCCATGGCTGGTGAGAGGCTATAAAATAAATAAATAATTAAAAATGAAACAAACCATTCCAGCCGACCCGCCCATCGTTCTTCTCGATGAGCCGACTGCCGGACTTGACCCGGGAGCGCGAAGAGACTTCGAGCGACTACTGATGGCATGGAAGAGGGATCAGTGAGTTTGATCTTTGATCTCTAATTTTTAATATTCAATATATTATTTCAGTACCATCCTCCTCACCACTCACTACACTGATGAGGCCGAGCTGCTGGCGGATCGCATTTTCATCATGGCTCGAGGAAAGGTATGAGGAGTTTTAGCCAGAGAGGGCCAGGACTTGTTAGAGCTATCGGTTAAATACTCTTTTATTTGCAGGTCTTCTGCAGTGGCACACCGCAGTTCCTGAGAAAGAAGTGAGTGTTAATCTTGATTTTCTTTGAATCGCAAACTGATTTATTTTGCAGATTCGATTCCGGCTACATCCTCTCGTTCGCTGTTGGCAACAAGTCCGAGACGGAAAAGGCGGCCACGGAGATGATGAGAGTGGTCAAGGTACATGGCCATCATTGTTAACCAGCATGACAGAATTTCGAAAATATTAACAATAACTGTGATATTAAGCTTAAACCATTAAGGAATTCGTGCCCGACGTAGCCGTAAGCCGGACCAGAGGCAGGCAATTTGAACTGAAACTGAGCACTGATGACTCCAAAAGGTGAGAAAACTGTGATTTAAAGAAGGGGTAGCACGAACATAAATTGAGTGCCTGAAACGTGTTGTGGTGTCCCGCTCCGCAAGTAAAATTTAGATTCGTGGATTTGTTCCGAAAGATCGAAGAGGTGGGCCCATCACTCGGCATGCAAAGCTACGGACTGTCGTTGACCAAACTGGAGCAAGTGTTTCTCAAGTAAGATTAATTATTTATTTATTAATTTATTAATTATTAATTTTATTAATTAAGAGTGGGCGAGATGACGGGCACTCACGACCGCACTGAGGAAGTTCAGACAGCGTTGAAGGAACTCATTCAGGAGAACGGTAATTAGCTGATAAATTAACTAATTAATTTTCAAAACAATACTTAATAATGTGCAGACAATCGCTCGTACGGCTGCGCTAAGGTCACGCAACAATTCGGGCATACACTACTGAAGAGACTGCAGTTTGATTTGGTAGGTTATAGGCTCAAAAATTTATCCCACCTCGGAAAAGAAATAATTCATTTTAATTTATTTATTTAATATTATTATTTGTAGACCCACATTCCGTCACTGCTGATGAATCTTGCATTCATCTTCCTCATGACATGGTTCATCATCTCGAATGTGTCATCGTTCGCGAGCTCGGATGCAGGCGAGTTTTTATTTTTTATATATTTGAATTCAAATAGGTTTTTATATCCTACACAAATAGTGAAAAAGGAGACTGGGTCAATTAACAGCAATTTTGAAGCGGACACGATGGATCTGCTTCAAATCAAGGAGCGCTATCGGATTGGAGTCGATCCTTTCCTCTACCAGAACGAGAACATTTCACGAATTTCGAAGGACTATGGCGACTACTTGGAGGCGAGTTGTTGTTGCTATTGTTGTTGCTATTGTTGTTGTTCTTATTATTATTATTATTATTATTATTATTATTATTATTATTATTATTATTATTATTATTATTATTATTATTTATTTTTAGACTGTTCCGGTCCCGGCGAACGAGACTGAGTGGACCTCGGAAATGGACTGGGACGCAAATATGACTGCATGGTACGCGAGAGAAGTGCAAAGACGACCGCCCATTCTGGGAGTCCTAACGAGAACTGAAAACGAGTGGACCATCTACATTCATCCGGTAGGAAATCATGACAATTTTAAAATGAATTAAGCACTAATGTTTACATTAAATATATACTTTTCATCATTCAGAGAGACGAACCGCACCTCCCTACGCTTGAAGCGATCGCTGCCAGAGTGAACAGCCCACATTTGACAAAGGTGACATCATTAGTACGGGATTCCCGGCACTAGGTCGGATGAGAACCGGAAGTAGGCGAGAGACAACTGTTATGTCAGCGACGGTATTGCAAATAGTTCTCATCCGAGCTAGTGCCGGATTCCCATTTCGTGACAAAAACTAAACACAGCACTTCAGTTGAGCTTCCAAACGAAGCACGTGTCCGATGCTTGGAAGCATCAAGCGGATGAAGAAGAAGCAGTGGGAATGTCCCAGGAGGAAGTGGTTACCATTGTGAAAGATGTGAGCTGTACTTTTTCTCGAAACGTTCATCTCGAAGCTTAAGAACTCCTTTGTTCAAAAAGTTCCGAGATGAACATTTTCGAGAGAAAACGTTACTCTTCTACAGGGCTCTTCGATTCAACCGGATTTTTTCGAATTTAAATATCCTATGAATGCCATTTCCAGAAATTCTTCACGCTCATCTTCCCAATGATCATGATCATAATCGCGCCCTTCATGGTCGTCCGTCCGATGGCTTTTATGATTGTCGAGCGGGCCGGCAACTTCCTGCACCAGGTCAGGACCTACCGCAGAGCAAAGCTAATCAAGACCTACCGCAGGAGCGGCTCACGGGCGTCTCGCGGGTGGTCTTCCTGGCCGCCTCGATTTTCTACGATTTCCTGCTTTTCTTACTCCCCTTTGCTGCGGCGCTCGGAGGCTGTTTGGTTGGAGATTTTCCGCTGGCGAAAAGGCATCTAGCTGTGTGAGGAATTATCATAAGAGCTCGATTTCACACAGTCCATAGCCCGGTCGAATGGTGTTCGAGTGTGTGAAATGAAGAGACGACGGCTCATATTTCGGGCTCTAATTATCATATTGCACTTATTCCAAACGTGTAGGAGTGACTAGGAGTGCATCTATCACAAATTTACGAAAAGTTGTTTATCGTTCCGCGCGTAACGAAATTCCAATTTAATTCGAATTTGCTTAGTTAATTATCAATATTGTGTTAAATGGGTGCTAATCCATCACAATAATCGAGTTTTATTGTTAAAACACGAAAAAATGTAAAGGTATGGGCCCAAAATGCAAACGAAAGCAAAAGTGGGCGGAGTTTCAGCAGTTTTGACGCGTGCTCTGTTTTTTTACCCGAATTACGATCGTATCATTTTAAAAATGTGATAGTAGGTGTATTACGCGTACACTTCTATTCTACGTTCAGAGTGATCTACCTCCCGTTCCTTGCGTTCTTCAGTGGAGAATTATTCATACTCTGCTTCTATCGAGTCTTCAAATCGCGCGCCAAGGGAGAAATTTTGGTGATCGTAATACTCGTGAGTTGCTCGATTATTAATTATTTATCTTTCTATATTTATTTCAATATAATTCCAGATCGGTACGGGTCAAGCAGTTAGCATGCTAAATGCGATGCTGGTATTGACAGGCGTACCAGTCGAGGCGGTGAGTCGTTTGAAATCTCGGATTTTGCCTTTGACCTCGAGTAATCTCTAAAGTGGCCGTGTGTTAACACACGTTGAGTTCGAAATACGGGTAATCGTCTCTTCATTTCACAAGCGTATTTCGAACTCTAAGGAATATTGCAGGCCCCCTTCTTCATTCTCAGTCCGGTAATGACGGCGGTAATGTGGAAAGGCGCGCTGGCCAACCCCGACGGCAAAACCGGGAGAATTACGGGTAAGCGAGAAGCATAAAATTGAATATTTTACATTATTTTCAAAATTCTGCAGGTCCGGTCTTCATGCTTGTCCACTATGCTGCAATGGCCATTGGATTTGTGCTAATTGAAGCGCGACGGTTCATGAGGAAAAAGGTATCGTCGAGCAACTTCTGAATCTTGTCGTTGATCTTTAATCTCTCAGGCGGCGCTAGCGGAGCAACCTGGAGAGGACGTCGTTCTTCGGGTGGGAATTCTGGATATATTCTGGATATGAAATATCCTCTCCGTTTTCAGCAAATATCGCAAGAATTAGCTCTTTTTGAGACAAATAGTGGCCTAAAATCAATGATTCTTGAAGGTGGACGGCCTCCAGAAGTGGTACGGCAGCGGCCAGCATAGGAAGGTGAACTAATAATTAATAATTACCTATTAATTAATTATTTACTAATTAAGAACGCCGTGAACGGAATCTCCTTTGGAGTGCACGCTCACGAGTGTTTCGGCGTGCTGGGAATCAATGGAGCTGGTAAATATCAGAATAAAAGACAGCCTCATATGACTAAATTCGCAGGTAAGAGCAGCACGTTCGAAATGCTCACTGGAAACGCGACTCCTAATGGAGGATCGGCATCGGTGAACGGAGTGGACTGTGGAAGGGCGCCGGTGAGTTCAATTCAATTCAATATTTGTCATGATAGCGTTTAATATAAAACGATAGATCGAGAGAAGTTTAACGCATAGTATTTTCGAAAACTGGTTTTTGGCATCGAGAAATAAGAAAATCCCGTATCTTTTCAGACCATTGGCTACTGTCCTCAAGCAGATGCGCTCATCGAGCATCTCACTGGAAGACAGTCTCTGGTTGTTCTTGCTGGTAAGGCTGCTAAATCAAAGATAATCGCCCATTCCAAACACCCTACGATGTCTAAAATAACGCTATCCAGCCCTTCACGGCTACTCCAATCCTCGCAAGGTGGCCGACATTGTGATCACGTGTGTGGGCATGCAAGAGCATGCGGATAGGGCGACGGGCAGATACAGGTGCTTAGTTGTCTGACTTGTTTAAGAAATAAAATGGTTCTTCGATAGAGCGAATTCGGGAAAATAGGCATGAAATTCGATAACAACCAACGATTGCTTTCATCTGATGCAATTATATTTCCAGTGGTGGTCAGCGTCGCAAGATTTCAGTCGCCGCTTCACTTCTCGCTCAGAATTCTCTGATCATTCTCGATGAGCCGACCGCTGGAATCGATCCCATCGTGAGTTGGGGCTTCTTTTATGGATTCAAAACCTAGAAGGTGCCGTCTTAGACATTACATTGAATCTCGTAATTTGTCGTCTCTTTCAGGCTCGTCGCGACATTTGGTCTGTGATTTGTGCCCTCAGAGAGTCGACCAACACCGCCATCGTTCTCACCTCGCATTCTATGTATGTTATTTGTGCTTTATTTGCCTAATTTCGAATAAAATTGATGGAGAAATAATAGAACTTGAACAGTATTCTAGGGACGAAGTCGAAGCCCTCGTGTCCAATCTGATCATCATGAGGGAAGGATCAATTGTAGTGGAGGGATCGCCGCAGATGATCAAAAATCAGTGAGAAATCATTCCAAAAAGATTATTATTAGAATCTGACTTTTTATGGAAACAATACCACGAATTTAACGATTTGGATATTGATTTGTTTGGTTAAGATGCGACTGAAACATAGCTGAAATAACCCCGTCATGTAAATATACTGGTCGAATAATGCTATCAAAATTCAGATTCGGCGACCACTACAACTTCAACATCATGCCGGATGGAGTGACGGATGTGGGAGAGGTTGGTATGGTCTAAGCAACAATTGCCCATCTTTTTTAAAATTGAATTCACCTCTGACTGCGAATATTCACAGATCACTAACCAAGTTCTCGCCGCGTTCCCCAACGCGACACTCTACGACTCGGCCAGTCTCAAGAACATCAAGTATCGGGTGAGCTCGAACTGCCTTTCGAGTGTTTTTTTTAAAGATACACTATCCAAATTGAACAATTTCCTTCCAAGAGGGTGATATTTCTACAGATTCCTCGCCTTCCCTCCGACGTTTTCTCCGCTCTCTTCGAGAAGGCTGGAATAGTAGCCGAGCAGCTCAAAGCGACAGACTTCTGCTTCACCCAGGTAAATTGTGAAATTATTGCCCTGGTTTGGTTCTGTAACAAAAAAAAAATATCCCAGGCCACCCTCGAAGACGCCTTCATGCTCGCCTCGACTGCGGTAGGCCAGCCGCTGCAGCCTTCGCTGCAGGTGCAGCCCACCCAGGTAGGCACCATAACGCTAAAACACTGGAAAAATATAAGAAATAGAGTCATGATTAATTCAATTCTGATATCCTTCAGGTCGAGTCGAATGTGACCGGCACAGCCACGGGCACCGCCAGTAGCAGGGTTGAGGCTGCAGCTGCTGCAGCTGCGTCCCCAGGATCTCCCGGATCCCCGTCTGCACCAGAACTGGGCACAGAGAAGACGCAGCAGGACGAAGCATGAGTAGATAGTAGAAGAACCCCGTAGAATGAAATAAAAGAAAAGCAGAGGATGGCTTACTAACACCTGTCAATGAATAAACCTATTCTGTATGCACTGTTCCAGCCATCATTTCTGAATTTCTCAACGCCGCAACAAAGTATTCTGAACATGTGTCACGTATACCACTTATTGTTCTATGGGCTTACTGGACGGAAAAGTATAGTAAAATCAAATTCAATAGATACTAGATGAGGAATTACGAATTTGAATTTAAATTAATAAGATTAATATTCATAATTTGATGCAAATCGATTATTATCCCCTCGTACCCTCTTCCACCCCTCATTCGCCTCCTTCTCCCCACTCGCGAGTGGTTCACCCCTGCATCGCTCTTCCTTCTTCACCGCTTCGCCGCCCGTAGCGGAGAGATAAAGGTGTCGTGGGTCCTCGGATCTTTTAGTCGCTCTTTTGACCCAGGCAAACCTTATTCCGAGGAAGAACGATTGCCTAAGGATGACGCAATCATTTTCAGAGGGATCGCGATGCAGTTGTTTCTCCTTCTCTGGAAGAGTTGGAAGACGTTCACTCGATCGACGGGATGGCTCTGGACTCAGGTACAGTTTACTGGATATAGAACTTTAAATCCGAGACCATGGCTAAAGGCTTCACAAGGAAACCACCGCATTCTCGACGCTGCGGTATTTTCTCGCTCATTCTGCATAGAATACGGGTCAATCGACCGCGCGCGACCCTGCGAATAGGGTACAATGAAGTGCGAAAATCAAATTATATTATTACGAATTGTAATTAATGAAAATCAAATCGAATTAGTGTCGTAGTATAATCAATTTCTTTATTCTTCATTAATCGTCTCCTCACCCCCCCCCCCCTCCCTCCCATCTCATCATTGCACCGACGGGAATGCAGCGCGAATTTCAATTACGCTGACGTCTCGAAACCAAAACCTTGTGACCGTGAACCAGATGTTCGATGCGTCAACTTTAGCTCCTTGGGTCAGCAATCGATAACCCCATTATCGAATTACTATCTAATAATCATTCCTTCAGTGCATCCTCACCATTCTCATCTGGGCAATCTCAGCCGCAATGCTGGTAGGAATTTGTCGCTTCTTCAGTATCTGAATCTACAGTACCCCCAAATCGAAGCTACAGTATCCAAAGATACCGTACTCCTAACAATCCTCTTCCCAGCACGCAGTGGCGAAGGACTCCTCAGGCACGGGATCGGGACGCGCTCGCTACGGTCCCCATCCACTGGACGCCCGCAAGGGATACAAGTGAGGCTACTTTGTCTAGATTGTATTATGCCTCTAGAGGTTTGGAATCAGTCACATCAGCGATTATACCAAGTATCCAACTTGGTATAATAGCTGCAGCAGCCAAACCCAAAGCTACAGTAACCAAAACTAGGATACAGTATTCGAAACCTATGTTACAGTATCCCATTGCAGTTGTACGACAGCCAGTGGCGCCGACTACTGCGCGATGCCCGCCAACGCGCAGACGACCATCTGGTGAGCGCCGATTCTGCTTCAAACGCGTCGTAGAAGCATGGGGACAGCTGGTAGTATCATCCCATCGTCGGCCCAACTTAGTCGATTTCGACCGTTCATTCAACCTACGCCTTGCATTCCGACTCGCCCCCACCCTAAGGGATGCTCTGAAACGGGCCGACATAGATGCAAGTAGGGGGCGTCTGACACGAAAAGGAAATGTAGATGCATCTTTAAAGGGAGTGGGGAGGGACATCTGCGCATGAGAAGCGATAAATAACTCGTTTCTTTCAGTAACAAAAACGACCGATCTATCCTCGTATACTGTGCGGATAAAGCAAAGTGAGTTTATTTCGCTCGTCTAATTACCAATTCCCCCCTTTTCACTACTGTAGACAATTTACACATTCGCGCATTTATTTTCAATTGTCGTGTATTTTTTATTCTTTCTCCAATTTTGCGAGTGAAATAACAGTCTTAGCATCGGTGTAATTGAAACGCTGAACCTCTTCGTTCTCTTAGATCCATTCTGTGAACTATTTTACGTGTCCTCTATTTTGCTTTAGGATTATCTGATCAATTCCGACACCCATTTTATCGACTTTGCGGCCGCTAGATCCTTCGAAAATGAGGAATAAAGGGTAATTGGGTCAATAAAATTACAATAACCCAAATAGAATAAGGACATTCCTACTTTGCAGTGATTCCCTGGTGCTTCGCGAGGTGACCGAGACATCAGTCGATGTGGACTTAGCATCGTCCTTCGGATATTGCAGTTCCATTGCGGAACCATTGCGATATGTGAGTCAGCGCCAAGCTCCGCCCCCTTTTGGGCCGGTATCCTATTCTGAAGAAGTGCCTTGAACTTGTGCATCAGAGACGATTCAAAAAGGAATGGCAATGGCGAATAAAAATTGCAAACAACATTTCAGGCGTCGAGCCAGTACGACAAACGCTTCACCGAACGATGTGGAAGTGTGTCATTTTTTAAAATATTTTTATATTTTTTAAAAATATTTTTTTATAAATATTCAAAACCTTGCAGTTCCCGAGTTCCACAACCTCGCACGGCAGGCTGGAGTAAGTGACTTTTTCCCGAGTCATTTATCATGTTCTGAATGGAGAAATGTAAAGCTGATTTAAAATATTCCTTTCAGAGAATGAACATACGCGTCGAGAAGACGCTTGAATTTGATCATTTTGCGACGCCGTTTGATACCGAGAATAAGTTCATGGCACGTTTTAACAGTGCTTCATGAGAAAACTTAAATTTTTATATTGTAATTTGCTTTTAATGATCAACTTTAAGTGGAAAGCGATGCTGCCCTACCTCTTTCCCATATTTTTCTTCTGTATGCAAGCATCTATGGAAGTAACACAGGAAACGAATAGTTTGATCAAGGTATTTTCGAAAATAAAAAAAATCAGAGATCAAAGATGACATTGCTCTTTCCAGGACTATCTCCTATCGATGGGCATGAGCCGATTGACCTACTTCCTGCACCATTTCATATTCCACTATCTCAAGGTGATCTTTGATCTTTGAGAGCATCAATTCGCTTTCTTTCTCCACACACTCATAGTGTTGCCTGTTGTCCAACCAATTGCCCTGATTGTATCCATTTTAACGCTAAAATAGAAAATTAAAATTTCAAACTGAAATTTTTCAGGCTTGGTCTACCGTTGTCGTCACTTCAATGATGATCGGAGTACTGTTCAAGGCGGTGAGCTCTTTCATCTCAAAGATCAAAGATCAACCTTTATCAGTATTTGTTTATCACTGATTTGGAGAGCAAAGATCAAAGATCAATCGTTGCAGCCCCTACTCGCCCTCTATTTTGCGCTGGTTTTCTCGCTTGCGCTAGCAGCTTGGATATCCTTCGCCCTTCTGATAGGCAGCATCGTCAAGAAACCGGGAGTCACCGTATCTGGTCAGAGATCAAAGATCAATCTAAAATAATCATATTAATTAATAAAAAAATCAATAATTCATTCAGTGACGATCTTCTTCTGGGTGGCCATGTTGATTTGGGACGGCGTCACTTATCTGAAGATCCTTCGAACAAGTGTGAGTTTTTTTTTGTTTTTTGAAAATATAACAATAACAACAACAAAAAACAATAACAATAACAATATCAACAATCGCAGCGCCTCTCCATCCTCGCCTCGCTCAGTCCTCTCCGTGCAATATTGCTCGCACTCGACGGCAGGAGGGAGAATGAGCTTAGGGGTATGAACTGAAATTTTTTTAAATCTTTCAAAAAATACAAAAATACAATAATATATTTAAATTCGAATCCAGGCAAGGCCAACTGGTTCCTGGATGCACAATACGCCATCCCGCAGGGATACTACCTGCTACTGCTCGTTTTTGATGCGGGTCAGCCATTGTTTTCATTCATGGAATCACAAATTGATTGCAAAATGATTTTTATTAACATAATTTAAAATATTCGTAGTCCTCTACTTCGCGCTGGCTGTTGGCATCGATTTTCTGCGCAGTTCCTTCGAGAATCCGCTCGCGTTGCTGAGGAGGAACAAGGTAATAGAGACCTGGTGCTTTGAATTCGCGAAAAGTGATCATGGAATGTGCTTATTTCAATTGAAAGGTTAGGTTCGCGAGGCCGCGAGGCCGCGAGGCCTGTGTTGTGGCCGAGGTTGAGGCCGAACCTTTACCTTTTTTTCATTTTTTCAGGTTCGCGAGGCCGACGATAGCAAGCGTGGCGTCGAAGAGAACAACGAGAAAAGCGATACAGAAAGCGGCTTTGGTGATGTTGTTGTGAGTTTTATTTTCTATTTACGCGATTTATTTTCATCATTCTGATTTTCGAAATTTTTTAAAACAATTTTTAGATCGAGGGAGTGCACAAAATCTATTCGTCTGGAGAGCACGCTGTGAGAGGCGTGGATATGAGCATGCGGAAGGGACAGGTATTGTGGTTGTTATTGTTGTTGCTATTGTTGTTATTGTTATTAAGTACTATCATTGTTGTTGTTGTTGTTTACAAATTGTAATCAATCAGGTAACCGCCCTCCTCGGTCACAACGGCGCCGGCAAATCTACAACTTTCTCAATGATCAGTGGAATGACTGTGCCGACGAGTGGGAGGATTACGTGAGTGCTGGGCATTTTGCACCTTTTTTTCAAAAGCAGATCCAAAATCGATCCTATTCCAGGGTCATGGGCAATGAGAGCAGGGCGGATCGACAGAGGCTTATTGGCTACTGCCCCCAGTACAATCCAATCTTTCCGAAACTGACGGTGAGCGACTGCTTTTCAGTGATAAATGTTGATAACGAATTGATAAAATATAATTTGGAGGTCGACGAGCACCTCCAGTTCTTTGCGCGTCTCAGGGGGGTCTGCGAGTGGAGGTAAGCTCGAAAACATGGATGTCCGATAAAAACAAACAAGCGCAAAACAAAAACAACAAAAAACAAAAACAACAAAACAATGTCAGAGACAACGGCTATCGCGTGCTCTCGTGTCTGGAAATGGCGGATGCGGGAAACGTGAGGGCTGCTGCGCTGTCGGGAGGAATGAAGAGAAAGCTGTGCATTGCGATTGCCATGGCTGGTGAGAAAATACACAAAAAATATAAAAAAATAAATAATAAATAAACCACTCCAGCCGACCTGCCTATCGTTCTTCTCGACGAGCCGACTGCTGGATTGGATCCTGGAGCTAGGAGAGACTTTGAGCAATTGTTGATGGAGTGGAAGAGGGATCAGTGCGTTTGAGCTTTGATCTCTAATTTTAAAAAAAATTAGATAATGATTCATTCAGTACCATTCTCCTCACCACTCACTACACTGATGAAGCTGAGCTGCTGGCTGATCGCATTTTCATTATGGCAAAAGGAAAGGTAGGAGGGTGGTAGGTCCAAAAAGGGGCGTGGCCTGAGTGGGCGGGGCTTAGATTTGTAAATTAGCAGCTCAATCATTCTCAGGTCTTCTGCAGCGGAACGCCGCAGTTCCTGAGAAAGAAGTGAGCGTTAATCTTGATTATCCGACTTTGAATCGCAAACTGATTTAATTTGCAGATTCGATTCCGGTTACATTCTCTCGGTTGCTGTAGGCAGCAAGGCCGAGACCGAAAAGGCTTCCATCGAAATGATGGAAGTGGTCAAGGTATAAACCATACATTGTTGTTTGCCATTATGACAGAATTTCACGAAAAATAAAAGCAAAAATTAAAAAAATTCAGGAATTCGTGCCCGACGTTTCCTTCAGCCGCACCAGAGGCCAGCAGTTTGAACTGAAGCTGAGCACGGATGATTCCAAGAGGTCAGGAAATTGTGATTTAAAGAAGGAGTAGCACGAACTAATGGCATGTGAAATCACAGGTCCCTCCAAGAAGAACTTCATTCCAGATTCGTGGAAATGTTCCGTAAGATCGAAGAGGTGGGCCCATCACTCGGCATGCAAAGCTACGGACTGTCGCCGATCAAACTGGAGCAAGTGTTTCTCAAGTGAGATTAATTAATTATTAATTAATAATTAAAATTATTAATTAATTATTAATTTAATTAATTAAGAGTGGGCGAGATGACGGGCTCTCGCGACCGCACGGATGAGGTGCAGACAGCGCTCAAGGAGCTCATTCGGGAGAACGGTAATTTGCGAATTAATTAATTATCAATAATTAATATAATTAAGACAATCGCTCGAACGGCTGTACGAAGATCCTTCGACAATTCGGACATACGCTACTGAAGAGACTGCAGTTCGACTTGGTAAGTGAATACTGACTTTTCCATCGATTATCCCACTTTCTTCCAATTTCATTTTCTATAACGAAATGGAATTGTAAGTAAGAATAACAATGACAATTATTGTTGTTACTATTGTTGTTATCAGTATTATTGTTGTTATTTTTGTTATTGTTATAATTATTATTTGCAGACGCACATTCCATCCCTTCTTATGAATCTCGCCCTCATCTTCGGTATGACCATGTTCGCCATGGAAGCTGTCAAGTCATTTTCGAACTCGAAACCAGGCGAGTTTTTAAGAGAGGGATCACGAGAGATTCCACCAAGGGGCGGAAGTAGAAATCCATTAATTCCAAAAATTCTGAAAAAATTACCAAAAGTACTTCGAACGATGCTCTATCGAACTGCGCCGGTTGCATATTTTTAGAAAATTTATTTTTCGAGTACGCTGATGCCGAAGTTGACGCTCTAAGGAGAAAATACGAAAATGCGTTTCCGAAAAATGATCATAACTTCCTTCAAAATTGTGCTAGAAACTTTTTGAAAAAAGCATAATATAGGGAAAAGATCCCTCTAAAACTTTGTAATTGACCACATCATTCCATCTCTCCAACCCGAGGCGGGGTCGGCGGTTTTCCAACTTTGTGCAAGAATATTTGAAATCGGAAAAAGGTATCTCCAATTTTATGTGCGATCGATAGCACCTATTGGTTACTACTTTGTATAAAATTTTCAGATTTTTAGAAAAATATAAAAAAAAATAGCGCTCGATTTTGTAAAATTTGAAAAAAAGGGTACCCTAAAATTTTCGATTTCAGAGTTTCAAATGGGCGCAATTGCTCAGAAACCCTTCGAAATGATGCTTAAACATTGTTTTCTATCATTTCCACTCGATTATGAGGTCCTGGAAACCTCGAATTTCGAGTTTCTCGTTTTTATTGATTTTCGAGTTTGTTACCTGTTTTCGTTGTCGGATACAGTGGCGCGTTGTGTGTAATGTGTGTTTTCCCACTCGAGAAGTTGTGAAAACTTCCCTGAACAAGTATT
>LS563634.1:1021218-1035960 GCA_900490775.1 Pristionchus maxplancki
AAACTCGAAAATCAATAAAAACGAGAAACTCGAAATTCGAGGTTTCCAGGACCTCATAATCGAGTGGAAATGATAGAAAACAATGTTTAAGCATCATTTCGAAGGTTTTCTGAGCAATTGCGCCCATTTGAAACTCTGAAATCGAAAATTTTAGGGTACCCTTTTTTTCAAATTTTACAAAATCGAGCGCTATTTTTTTTTATATTTTTCTAAAAATCTGAAAATTTTATACAAAGTAGTAACCAATAGGTGCTATCGATCGCACATAAAATTGGAGATACCTTTTTCCGATTTCAAATATTCTTGCACAAAGTTGGAAAACCGCCGACCCCGCCTCGGGTTGGAGAGATGGAATGATGTGGTCAATTACAAAGTTTTAGAGGGATCTTTTCCCTATATTATGCTTTTTTCAAAAAGTTTCTAGCACAATTTTGAAGGAAGTTATGATCATTTTTCGGAAACGCATTTTCGTATTTCCACCTTAGAGCGTCAACTTCGGCATCAGCGTACTCGAAAAATAAATTTTCTAAAAATATGCAACCGGCGCAGTTCGATAGAGCATCGTTCGAAGTACTTTTGGTAATTTTTTCAGAATTTTTAAAATTATTTTCTCCTACTTCCGCTTACCCACCTACAGTGCTCGATTCTCTCGTGATCCCTCTCTTAAATGTTTATTCGATATTCAAATTTATTCCAAGGCTAGGGAACGCGCAATAATGTGCCAGAGGTGGTTTGCTATCTATAGATCGGAATTCCGAGTATAAAAAATAAATAAATGAAGATTAACCACAATTTTGAAGGTGAAATCATGGACCTGCTTCACATCAATGAGCTCTATCGCATCGGCATCGATAAATCGCTGCAGAAAAATATTACCGAGATACAAGGAATCGCAAGACAGTATGGCAACGACTTGGAGGTGAGCTTTTTTATATTGTTGTTATTTATTGTATGTTATTCTCAGATTGTTCCGGTCCCTCCGAATATCACAGCATGGTACGCGAAGGAAGTGCAAAGACGACCGCCCATTCTCGGTGTTCTGTCGAGAGCTGGAAACGACTGGACCATCTACGTTCATCCGGTAGGTAGTTTTTTTAGTGAATTAATAACTTTTATTATGCTTTAAATCACTCAGAGAGACGTCCAGCATTTGCCTACGCTTGAAGCGATCGCTGCCCGAGTCAACAATCCGAAACTGCAAAAGGTGCGGCACCAAATGCCAGCATAGTGCCCCATTGTCGACAAAAGCTAATGGATCTTCATTCTAAGCACTAACTAGCCGGTGGACTGTGCAGAATGAAGTCAGTGATCTATCAGCTTTTGTCGACAATGAATAAGGGATCATTTTGCTTATCTAGAGGGCGCTGACAGTTTTGCTAGACAAAGAGATGGGCTACACAAAACTCAACGATTCAGCTGCGCTTCCAAACGAAGTACGTGTCCCAAATGTGGAAGTATCAATTGGAAACAGAAGCAAGAGAAGCGGGAATGTCGAAGCAGGCAGCGATTACGATAATCGAGGATGTGAGAAATCGCTCTTTTTTTACATTTTTTCGAATTAAAAATATTTAAAAATGCAATTTCCAGAAAATCTTCATGCGCATATTGTCGGTGCTCATGGTCATTTTGGCGCCATTCATGGTCGTTCGTCCGATGGCATTCATGATTGTTGAGAAGGCCGGCAACTTCTTGCACCAGGTAAATATATGAAGCTCGGATTTACAAATCAACATGATGACTACAAATAGGCTAGAAAGACTAGTAAAATGGATTCTCTGGTTAAACTCTGTAATCTATTGTAGAATTGTCCCAAACTTTTTTTTAAAAAACAACCTACCGCAGGAGCGGCTCACGGGCGTCTCGCGGGTGGTCTTCCTGGCCGCATCGATTTTCTACGATTTTTTGCTCGTCTCACTGCCATTTGGGGCCGCGGTCGGCGGCTGCTTTGCGGGAGATTTCCCGCTGACGAAAAGGCATCTCCCTGAGTGAGAAACTGTCATTTTGCCTAACTTCTCAACTAGTTGGAGTGACTATTAGGACACTAATAGAAAAAGTGTGAATCACAGACCCTTGAAAGATGTTCAGATTGATCTACCTGCAGTTCCTGGCTTTCTTCAGTGCAGAATTGTTAACCCTCTGCTTTTATCGCGTTTTCCAATCACGCGCTAAAGGAGAAATTTCGGTGATCATTATGCTCGTGAGTTGCTCAATTATGATTATTATTTTCAATTTAATTCCAGATCGGAACTGGTCTTGCAATTAAAATCCTAAATTCATTTACTGATTCGTTAGGCATACCAATCGAAGCGGTGAGCTAATTGACATTCTTGATTTTGCATTTGATCCGTGGAAAAAAAATGAAAAAGTTCCAGCTTTTCGAATACTCAGAAGTGCCTCATACAATCCGCAGCCGTAAAATAGTTCTCTGAGACAGTAGGAATATTGCAGGATCCCTCCCTCATGTTCAGTCCCGTTATGGCGGCGATGATGTGGAAGGGCGCGCTGGAAAATCCCTATGGCAAGACCGGCCGAGTCACTGGTAAGCAAGAGGCCTGAATATTTTACGTTTTCGAAATGTTTTTTTTCTAAATTCTGTAGGTCCGGTCTTCATACTTCTCCACTATGCTGCTATGGTCATTGCCCTTGTGCTAGTTGAGACGAGGAGGATCAGGATGCGAAAGGTACGTTTACTCCTGAAAACTTGATCTTTGATCTCTCTAATCTTGATCTTTGATCTCTAAGTCGGCGCTTCCGGAGCATCCCGGCGAGGACGTCGTTCTTCGGGTGGGTATTCTGATGTATTCTGACGATCCAGACTACTTCAACACTGGAAATATGCGGATCTCATGGAAACAAAGATGTAATAATCTTTGAAGGTGGACGATCTCGAGAAGTGGTACGGCAGCGGCGATACTAGGAAGGTGAACAATTATTAATTAACTAGTTAATTAATTAATTATAATAATTAAGAACGCCGTGAACGGCATCTCCTTCGGCGTGCACGCTCACGAGTGCTTCGGAGTGCTGGGCGTCAATGGAGCTGGTGAGCCTGTCTCTTCATTTTGCACGCTCTCTCATCAGTTGATCGGGCGAGAGAGTGCGCAAAATGAAGAGACGGCGACGCGTATTTCGAACTTTCCAGGCAAGAGCAGCACGTTCGAGGTGCTCACGGGCAACGTCCTACCCGATGGAGGATCGGCTACTGTGAATGGAGTGGATTGTGGAAGGGCGCCGGTAAATGCAGGAATATTTCACGGGTAAAAGTCGATAAATTCCAGACCATCGGGTACTGTCCTCAAGCGGATGCGCTCATCGAGCATTTAACGGGCAGACAGTCGTTGGTCATTCTGGCGGGTAAGTCGTCTGGTCGGAGAAAAAAATGAAATACCTTTTCCAGCCCTTCACGGCTACTCCAATCCTCGCAAGGTGGCCGATATCGTCATCACGTGTGTGGGCATGCAAGAGCATGCGAATAGGGCCACAGGCAGATACAGGTCAGTGCCCGTACCAAGCTGCTCAAAATTTGACCCTCTTCCCCCAATTTCTCCTGTAAAAGCACGAGAGAGAGCGCGCTTGGTCTACCCCAAATTTGCCCCTCCAGTAGTCTAAAATATTGTGATTTTTACGTGATAGGTCCTATTTAATGCATAAAATAATATCGGCATCTTAATACTAAAATTCAACTATTTAGTGGCGGCCAACGTCGCAAGATTTCTGTCGCCGCTTCTTTGCTCGCACAGAATTCCCTGATCATTCTCGATGAGCCGACTGCTGGAATTGACCCAATCGTGAGTACTGATAAGGATTTTTTCGTTTATCATTTCAAATGAAAATCATTCAAACATTGCGTTTCCAGGCTCGTAATGACATTTGGTCTGTGATCTGCGCACTCAGAGAGTCGACCAACACCGCTATCGTACTCACTTCCCATTCCATGTAAGAATCACTACTTTTCTTTTTTTTCCAGAGATTATTTCCACATATTTTAATAAAAATATTACCATATTCTAAGGGACGAAGTCGAAGCTCTCGTATCCAATCTGATCATCATGAACGAAGGATCCATCGTAGTGGAGGGATCGCCACAGATGATCAAGAATCAGTGAGGAATTTTCATTATCTTTTTTCACAAGGAATGCGCACTTCATCACTTTTAGTGATGATCGAGTGGTTTTGAGATGCATCCGAAATATATCACATTTGTTTCAGATACAGTGACCACTACAACTTCAACGTCATGCCGGATGGAGTGACGGATGTGGGGGAGGTGCGTATCGACTGATAAAGGGATGACTTGCCTGGCCTTTTGCATTGAATTCACCTAATCGTCCAAACTGCGAGACTGTAAGAGTATCAAATCGAATATTCTCAGATAACCAACCAAGTCCTCGCTGCATTCCCCAACGCGACGCTCTACGATTCGGCCAGTCTCAAGAACATCAAGTATCGGGTGAGAAATGAGATTGGTTTCAGATATTCGAGACGTGTATCGTCAATAATTGCTTTTCGGCATCTTATTGATTTCTCATATTGTGCCTGAAACTCATCAAACTTCAAATTAAGCTGATATCAGCAAGGGTGTATCGAATAAATCAATAAAATAATCAGATTCCCCGCCTCCCCTCCGACGTTTTCTCCTCTCTCTTTGAGAAGGCTGCAGCAATCGCCGAGCAGCTCAAGGCCACTGATTTCTGCTTCACTCAGGTTTGTCAGTGAGTGTGTGATTTGAGGTAGGTTTCACCTGTCACACATATTCTCTTTGTATGGCAATAGTTCAGTGATCCGAAGACTCCGTTGCTGGAAAATAAGTAAACTATTAAGGCCACCCTCGAGGACGCCTTCATGCTCGCCTCAACTGCGGTAGGCCAGCCGCTGCAGCCGCCCTCGCTACCCGTGCAGCCCACCCAGGTAGGCTCTTAGGACTCTTCAGGACACCTATTTTACGGCTCTGGGCCTATTTCCCGGCTCTGGGCCCTTCAAACCCTACCGGCTTTCAGATGGACTCGATTGGATCCGGCACTGCGACCGGTACGACCAGCAGCAGGGCTGAGGGTGCTGCAGCTGCTGCAGATACGGGCACAGAGACCAGCAGAAGATGATTATGTAGTAGAAGACCCCAAGAAGGGCATAAATGAATAGCGGAGAAGGGCTAGAGCTAACTCATTCAATGGATAAACCTATTCCGTGTACTTTATGTTGCCCCTTTTGCTTACATTGAAGCTTCAATTACAACGTGGGAGCGCGATTTTGAGAAACTCGTATCTTACTTGTCTAGTCATTCGTCATCCTCTTCCATCGAGAGAAGCAACAGCGAACCAAATAGCCGCATCAACGCCATAATTTCCATGGCAATGCCACCCTCAGCAACCCTTTCGAGGGGTAGAAATGAGGAAATAGCCAGAAAAAAGAGAGAATTAGACACAGTCGCGAGGGAGAGAGATGAATTGGAAGAGGGGCTTGGATGGGAAAAGGGAGGGTGGATTCACTTCTTTCTTCCTTCTGCAATAGTCGACTGTCTTTTCTTCTGCTAAAAGTTATCTACTAAAAGAGGTGAGGTGCCGCTTTTAATTAGGACAAAGCACTGACAGTTCGAACAGTCTAGCTACTGTTTGCGGTTCCCCAAATGCTGCGAAATGCCAACAATCCATGGGGACCAGGCCAAAGTTTCGACTTCCAGCCATGGACTGGGGAGTCATCGCAGCAATTATCGGCGGAATCGCAGTGCTCTGCCTCGCTCTGGTCAAGGTTCGGAGTTGATCTTTGATCTTTGATCTTTCAGTTAATGTCATTTTCAGATCGGCTTCTACTTCTGCAACACGCAGGGCCGCATTCTGCGTGAGTAATCTCAATTACAGTTCTATTGTTTATCCTGGATTCCTTATTGAAAAGGCGCCTAATTACACAAAAGTGATCCATTTGCAGCCTGATGCACTCGACCCAAGGAGAAGGCGTGCCTACATCGGTGACGACCTTCAGAGAACGACTACTCCGCTTGCTAGATATTCCCTGTATTTGTATGCTCAGGCTATGTCTGCTGTAGTGAAATCAGTGTTATAAAATAAAGCGATTTTCCCCTGTTTACATCGACACATCCCGTTCACTTCTTATTCTTTATCGAATCCGTGCAATTATTAAGCAAAAAACAAATCGATATCTCAATCTGACAAAGTAGATCAACGGACTGGCCTAGTAGTTGAGGGGGGGGGGGGAAGATTCTCTGTGAGTGATCTATGGGCGGTAACAAATGATGAGCAAATTCGTAATTCTGCGTTTTTTTCAGCCAATTTAGCAGCCTGATTTCAAGAGTTAATAAACGAAAATATATGAAAATAACCTTCTCAAGATCCGTTGCAAGTCGAAACTACAGAGCACCTAACATGGAAGCGAATCAAATCTTCTGAGGGAGGGACGGAGGGCATAGTACCTTCTAACAATATGAGAACTGGGGAGCGAGCATAGAAAATAATCTCTCATTGTACAACTATCTCAAGTTGCGAATATAAACCGAAGATAAGGCACGGTATCGTTGTATCCAATATGCTTGCATGTTGAGTGAGGGGAAGAGTGGTGTGGACGGGCGAGGTTTACGAATTGACACGCGGGCTTCTGGGTGGGGAGCACCAATTAGGGGAACAAAGCGCCCACAGCACACACAAGATTACGGTAATAGAGGACACGCAGAAAGAGGAGAGGGACACGATAAACGAAAGGGTAGAATCGAGTAGAATCAGGGGGACGAGTAGGCTAGTAAGTGCGCTGTACACTAAGCGGGTGCACTCGGGCGGCGACGTATCCGAAAGGTCGTCGTTGTGTGCGGGTACCTGCAACGAGAGGAGGTTAGGGATACGGTAGACGAGGGAGTAGTACCGTAACCGCCCGCTATCGATCGTGACTTACCGTAATCAGTTCTTGTAGGGATGGCTGCGCGTCGAGTCGAGCACTCGTCTCTGCAGCATGGCTCCTAGATGGAACTCTCATTGGTGTTAGGATTACGGTATCGTGCGTTAGAATTATCGATTGATTACTATAGTTGTGTGCTCACGAGATACGTTATTCACGATAGGTGTTTGTTTAGGGGTAAATATTATCGATCGAAACTTGCTCATTGCACCCAAACTTAGTGGATTACGCAAATATTAGCTATAGCCATTATCGCTTAGTCATTTAGAGTGGACAACCACTATATTGATTAGGTTTCACGATTACCGTATACCCCTACCGTACACTCGACCCGAAAAGGCGCCGAATTCAAACGGTTGCTAGTGTGTGTGCGAAGATACTGTCATGCACGCAGCTACGGAATCAGGTTACGGTAGCATTAGATTGATTATTGATTATATCGCGCCGCCTTGCCAGGACCAGATTCAGGGTAAGAAGGAGGGAAATGGAACGG
The DNA here is from genome assembly GCA_900490775.1 of Pristionchus maxplancki. Lineage (NCBI taxonomy): Eukaryota > Metazoa > Nematoda > Chromadorea > Rhabditida > Neodiplogasteridae > Pristionchus > Pristionchus maxplancki. Next base: position 1,028,612 of record LS563634.1, read on the forward strand.
ACGAGAATAGGGATCTAGAACATGGGGGGATTGTCATGCTAAACAGATAAAAGTAAGCCGAGAAAGGACATTGACCAGTTATTGAATAAGCAGTTATGTACCAAACAATGAAAGATCAACTAATTCGTGGAGGAAATTGGGTCGGGGTTACGGTGGAAATCGGGGCTAGATAAGTGTACAACATCCAAACGACAACACTTGCAATATTAGGTCAATCGATCGATAAAATGATAACAGATTAGGGAGAGAAATGAAGTGGTTGACGTTATTTGGGCTAGCCGTTCCAGGGTTACGGTACTGTAGTGCGATTGGGGTTATATCGATTTCTGTCTCTCGGGTTAGGGGTGAAATCGACTACTCAAACTACGCCAAAATTGCTCAATTGGATACGGTATCTTCGATTTATTTGTAATAATAAATTAATACAAAACTGAGTCGTCGGGGGTCGGTTTGTACCTTGTCTATAGTAGAATAAATACCAGAGATCTCAGCAAGAGAGTGCATGATATTGCGGGGCGAACAGTCATCACATGGGGTCACAAAGTGTGAAAGATATGGATCAAGAATAGGTTACAATTTAACTACGAACAGGGTATATTTAATAGGCAAGAAATTGAGAAAGGCAAGGGGTCTCAGCTGGCAAGGAGCCTATCTAGTCACCATGTAACGCGCGCTCATCTATTTACACTGGTCAATTTTGGGTCATTGTCTCAAGATACTAAATAAATAGATAAATAAATCTGCTCTAATCTCATCTGAGAATTAATTAAACAAAAAATGCAATAATTTAATTAACGCTCGATCCTATTTAGCTGGTCGTCAAACGAATAAATAAATCAATAAATTATTGTTTAGAAGCCTAAGTCGTGATCTACTCAGGGCCTGAGTCTCAGGCCCATCTCCGGACCGAGTACCCACCTCCGGCTGCGGCCGCTGCAGCGGCCGCGAGGTCGCCCGACGAGGCGTACGCCTCCTGCGACGCCTGGTAAGCGGACGCCGCCTGCCCGAGCATACCTGCAACCCGGTTCGATTAGGTTTCACACTTTTATTCACATTTAGTTATTTTTCACACCAATTTTGCCAATTTTCACACCGATTTCCAGGCGCTGCCTCTTTGCCGCCACCCCCTCCATGCCCGCATACGCCCCTGCATTAATTTCTATATTTTCGAAACCTAAAATCAATAAATCAATACTTACCGTAATCGGCGCCGATACCGTAGCCCTGGCCTGCGGCCGCCTGCTGCTGCAGCATCGCTGCGAGACCGCCGTCGTACCCGAGCGATTGGCTGTAAGAGTTCGCGTTGTTGTAGTAGGATCTGGCAAAGAAGAGGGAACGCTCAGAGATGTCAAAAGGAGTTCCGAAACCTTCGCTAGACCAGATCTGGCTTTTAGTCGTTTTTTTGCACTAGAGCAACTCATTTTGCACATATTCACAACGATCCGGTCTGGCAAAATCATTAATTAATAATTATGCCTACCCGAGGAGCAGCTGCTGGTAGTCGACGGCCTGCTGGTGCTGCTGGAGCAGCGCAGCTTGCTGCGCGGCCGCAGCCTGGTGCTGCTGCAGCTGCGCCATCGACGTTGACGTCGCCGCAGCGGCGCCTCTGGCCGCCGTCGACGGCGACATGATGATGGGCGCGCCGGCCAGGCCGGGCGACCGCAGCTGCTGCTGCAGCTGCAGCGACTGCTGCAGCTGGCCGCGTGCCTGCGCGGCGACCGCTGCAGCCTGCAGCGCGACGGCGGTGGGAATGCCGCCGGCGGCCTTGCCCGCTGCGGCGGCTGCAGCCAGTTGGGCAGCAACTTGCTGCTGCTGCTGCGTGGCGGAGCGGTAGGTGCCGTTGATAATGGCCAGTTCCATCAGCTGCTTTCGCTTCAGCTCATCCTCGCCTTCGGGAGCGGGAACGAGCAACTTCTTGACCTATAAAATCGATAATTAAAATACGGTAACGAATAATTGCCAATTCGGTGATTATTTACACAACATCTAGTCCCTTGTCTCATTGATCTATCCTATCTGCCTCGTAATCTATCATGCTCTAGACACACAGAAAAAGACAAAGAGAAAAGCAAGTTGTGCGCGTGCATTTTTCGTTCGCTCGCTGAACTGATAATGGGACAAGGAAGCTAAATTACCGCGATAACATCTCAATGACCTCGCACTAGAAATGTGATGGAACTTCCGCATGACTATCAGGCAAAATAGTGACAAAATAAAAATGAGAGAAAAAATAGAAAATACAAATATATTCTCACCTCCTCGGTAGCCCTGATCAGCTTGACTTTGGCGCGGTTCGGCGTGTCCTCGCACTGGATCAACACGTGCAGTTCCTCGGAGAGGTGCTCCCAGTTCGGCTTGCCTCTTTAAATTATTAATTTAATAAATATAATAAAATTTTAAATCGTTTAGAAATTAATTAAACAATTGGTACCTGTTCATTTCCTCCTTCTTCTTGTCCCTCATCGATCCGCGGCCGCGCACCATTATCTTGCAGCCGGTTTCCTGCTCGAGCTGCTTGGCAGTCATACCGCGCGGGCCCAGGATTCGGCCGACAAAGTTGTACTGCAAAATCCCCCGTTTTAATCAAGGATTTCATCAAAATTAACAAAAATGACGAAATGCAATTTCGAAAATACTCACATCGGGATGCTCCTTTGCGGGTACGAATACTTTCTCGGTGATCACTTGCGCCTCGCCCTCGGCCTCGGGCAACTGCAGGTCCTCCTTCTTTGTGAACTCGAATTGGAACAACGCGACGCGTACTCGGCTGATTTCTGGAATAAATTGATTAATTAACGTGTAATTAATTAATTAAAGTGTAATTAATTAATTAAAAAGTAAATTAATAATATAATTAGCGTACCTTCATCTGCTAACCGCTCGAGGTGATGGAAGACGTTGGGGAAGGCGGCGAGTTGCTTCTTGTCCTTGAGCAGTTGCGACAGGTAGTCGATCGAGTACGTTTGCTGCGTTGTGGAGGATCCGGCGACGACGCCAGAGAGATCTGCAAGGTAATTAATAAGTTAAACGACCATAAAATAACTTAATTAACTCAAAAATAAAGTTAAGAATTTCGAAATAATAAATTATTTACAAAGTTCCTCATCGGAGTCCTCACGAGGATCGTATTTTATTGAGAGCAAGGGCGAGGGCGTCCTGCTAGCGCACTGCCAGCCATCCAGCAGACTCACAAGAGGCTTCGGCATTCGAAACAGCGCAGTGGAGCGAATCGAGAGCTCACTCACTATTCAATCAATACGGTCGAAAGTGCGCGTCGTTGGCCACAGTTTTCGCGCGTCAAATAATATTTTCGGAACATTTTATTTTCGAATACCGTAACGCAAGCTACCGTGTTTTATCTTTTTTTCATTTTGTTCCTCATTTGCGTCAAAATTGCTTTTCCGTGGGCTCGTCTAATGAAACGCGTGTGCAAACAAAAGAGATTCGAGCTTTTTCGTCAACTATCGTTCAATTCCTGGCATTTTCGACATTAATTCGCTCAAAATCGCTAATTACCTGCAACTGCGTCCTGCTGTGCGGTCATTTTGTCCTCCGCTGCCTCGCTGGAAGCCGGACTGTTCGTCGTGTCGCTTGCGGAGCTGGACGGGCGGCCCTGCAATTTTCGTAATTAAAGTAGTGAATTTAATTCCGAAAAATCGCAAAATCGTGGTGTAATCTACAGTGGAAACACAGAGATTGAGAGAAGGAAGGAGAAGAGGTCGAGAGGGGGAGCTTCTGAGAGGATGAGATGAGACAGCGCGCGCTCGTTTCTGTGCAAACAAGCATCCCTCAGAACACAGAGGAGCTCCTACCACCCCCGAGTGCCCTGGCCCCCAATAAGCTACCCCCTCTTCTCAAGAGCGCACTATATTGGCTATCGCGCGGCGACATCACCCCCTAAAGCGTTTACAAGGAGCAGTAAAAGCCCGGGGAGATCAGGGGGAACTAAATAACTCTCCGATCTTCCTCATTGTGACTTCCTTCAATCAGTGGATGGATAAACTCGCGAAAGGGGGCGAGAGACAAGGCGAAATGGAGAGAGCGCAGAGACGAAAGTGAGGTGGGGGCACAGCAACTGGCCGGGTGTGTAACACTGATCGCACCCAGAGTCGCACCAGATCGATCGATAATCGCTATCCACAGTAAGATACCGTACTTACGATATAAACGGAACGCTAAACTCATGTAGCGACAAGAAAGAAGAGTGAATTGCCGCCCGAGATAGCATCTGCGTGCCCCCAAAGGACGGGTCGTCTCCTCCCGAGATCACAATCGACCCTGATTGCAAGGGTCGATACGGTATCGATCGATTGAGGGAGGATTACGGTATTGGTGTAATTTAAATCCCTGCGTCGGGGGAACAAAGCTAATCTCTGCGCCATGCAGAACAGGAAGTGGACGCTTTTTATGATTTGCCTATCATGATCGCGCAATCGTAAATTATGAGCTGGGTACGGTATGGGATAATCGATAAAGGGGTACTGTAGTCTATCGATCGACAACTGACTGTTCAGATCGGATCTGAGAAGATGGCTTTGAGAGAAGGAGAGAAATAGAGAGAGAATGAACGATTGACCTTCACCTAACGGTTAGTTGGGAGGAAGAATGCAATGGAGGGAGAGATTAGGGTGGAGATCAGGTAGATACAAAAGGGGAATTGAATGTGTTTCACCGATTTTACATGATTCTTTCTGGCTGAAAACATTCAGTGTTCGCTACGTTCGTCGTTCAAAAACCTACAATGTCTGCAACTGAAATCACTGAAGCGCAACAACTTCCTACGGTCAGCTTACTACCCTCTTCTCTATTTGGTCTCCGCCACGTTCCAGTGGCAACCCTCAGATTAGGTGCTCTTACCCCAGGAAGTGCACACATTGGGCCCTCTGACAGTTCTTACGATAGATCCTATTCGGAGAGACAAACTCTCTCAATTCCGCGTACTCTCTCACCCTTTCTGTCTGACTAGAGACCAGCCTATTCGGAGAGACCGCTAGAAGTACGTGACAGCGACGAAGGACGGTTCGTTTGCCTACTGTAGCACTAACTATTAGTCGTCTCTGACGACAATGCGCTACCGAGAAACAGTTCAGAAGACAGGAGAAAGGAAGAGAAAATAGAGAAGTGATCGCAAAAAAGCGGGGGGTTACGGTAGTGATAAACCTTGGCGTTTACAGGCGGCTTTGTTACGAACGTTCGCGAAAGTGTTGCCTTAGAAAAGGGAGGGATACGGTCGGCTAACGATCGAATTTCGATTGCTCTACACCGAACAAACAGACTGTTTCGAGAGGGGATCTGAGATATCGATGGGAAAGGGATGATGTGGACCCCCCCCCCCTAAGTGCCTGGAATTGTAGATCACTAATGGATCAGTGAAGAGAGACTATCCATCTATCGTGCTTCTCGCTATGGATAATTATATATCCCAGATTGAAACTATAATGAGAGCGGAGCGGTCTATTACTTCTCCTGTGAGGATATGCAAATACTCGCAATTTTCGTGAGAAACAAAGCGGGAACGTTGCTCGAATGAGAAAAAATGCGATCAATGAGACAAATTAGGCGATCAATTCGATTCTTCTCAGTAGTGTAAGCGATTCGCCAAAGCAAGGGCAGGGACGCAGGGTCGAAAAAGGTCAGTCGACTCGAAAAAAGCAGCCATAATTACATCGTGGGCGCGCCCCCAAACCCGTTCACCGAAGCTAGAGATCGTGAGAAAAGCAGAGGAATAGTGATTGAAAGACGTCTTTTCCGCTCAGAGTTAGACCATTCAATTGGAGTGGAATGGATACCGAAACGGTGAACTGTCTGCAAAGATTAGGGAAATTGCTTCACAATAGGGTGAAGTAACGTCAAATCTTATTGATCGAACCCGTTCTGACGCTAGTATATGGTTGACTGACTGCACAGGAAGTCCGCTAAATTAGCTTCCTTCTGAATCGAACAATGAACCGACCACTCTGAGTCTAAATGGGCCTAAATGAAGCCAAAATAGTCGATAAAAGGACACGTTTTTCCATCCACCTAAGAGGGTGAACGGTACTGGCAGTAGGGAGTGAGGGGAAGGAAGAGGGGAGAGATGGAAGAAGAGGTAACCGGAATCAAGGTACAGCAAACAGCGCGAAGGTCGCCCGTCTCTTTCTCAGTTGACTTGATGCAGGGGGGAGTCAATTAGGCAACCTTTGGGGCTAATGGATGGGCGCTGTTATGGACTGTTATCAGATGAAGGTAATGTGGCAACAGATTGGACTAATGAATTGTGCTATCGACATTAGCTGCATTAGTAGTAGTAATGCTGTCAAAAACGTACAAGTTGTGGCCCGTAAATATTCCTGAAGTTAACACAAACGAAAAAAATAGCCCTGATGGTTCTGATCATCCTAAGAGCGAGGATAGAGAGAAAGTTGGCGGGATGAAGAGAGAGAGGATCTTCTCCTCTTCTTCCTTCCAGACTTGACTGATTGACTGTTACACATTTCGGCTCTCTTTCTCTCGGATCTGCCGTCTTCCTTCCCTCTTTCTTCTCTGGATTTTATCATGTGATTCCTACGGTTTTAGTGTTCGAAAGTGGCACACTCAGGCTTTTCTGCTCTGTTAATATTTTCTTTAATTATTATGACCGAAATACTACGCAAAATCAACTTCTTTGCATTCTTCATTAACACAGTGGTTGTGAAACATATCCTAGCACTAAAATGCAATACTTTTTAGTATGAAACTCATCACAGCCGCTCGACTCCCACCATACGAAGACCCCAAATCCCATGATTTCGTTTAAAACGCGTTCTCTGTAAGAACGGGAGAGGGGTGGCACAATGCTTCAAAATGGTCGGATGGAGCTGAAAATTGTTGTGGGTGGTGCCAGTGGGTTGGGTATGCTTCCATATAATTTTTAGGTCGATTGATCAACTTTTTGACCTACCAAAAAATTTCAATTTTCGCCCTCATGCAATACACCATTCGAGAGGGCATGAAAAGTTATGTCTGTTGCTCGATTATCATCACAAAATATGCAAATCTGAGAAAGTTATGCATCGAAAAGTGTGTTTTTTCACAGTTTTTGATTTTTTAAGCTGCGAAGGTTTCATTTGTACATCTTGGGTTTATGATTTTTGGATTCCCCGTGGAATTCTACCTCGATTCCATATTTTTAATATATATATTTTGTTCCGCAATGTTGTCGTATAAAGCAAATAGTAGCAAGCAGTCACCGGCACAGGTTCGAATCCGCCACCCGACATTGATCTTTTGCCAGCCAGTTTTTGCTCAAAATGACCCTTTTTCGATGCGAAAACACTTTCCCTATGTTTTCACTTTGATTTGATGACATTTTGACTACTTCTCAGATATTT
>LS563634.1:1036566-1056152 GCA_900490775.1 Pristionchus maxplancki
CTTCTCAGATATTTATTCCGACAAGACCAAAAACTTGTTTTTCACACAAGGGTCCCCCCTTTGGTTTCCCACAGAGTAATTCAACCAAAGGGGGGACCCTTATGTGAAAAACGTTCAACGTCGACATTGATAGGAATGATCATAATTCATACTGAGAAGTTGATGAAGCATCGTAGGAACTAATTGAAAGTGTTCTCAAGTCGAAAAAGGGTCATTTTGAGCAAAAACTGGCTGGCAAAAGATCAATGTCGGGTGGCGGATTCGAACCTGTGCCGGTGACTGCTTGCTACTATTTGCTTTATACGACAACATTGCGGAACAAAATATATATATTAAAAATATGGAATCGAGGTAGAATTCCACGGGGAATCCAAAAATCATAAACACAATATGTACAAATGAAATCTTCGCAGCTTAAAAAATCAAAAACTGTGAAAAACACACTTTTCGATGCATAACTTTCTCAGATTTGCATATTTTGTGATAATAATCGAGCAACAGACATAACTTTTCATGCTCTCTCGAATGGTGTATTGCATGAGGGCGAAAATTGAAATTTTTTGGTAGGTCAAAAAGTTGATCAATCGACCTAAAAATTATATGGAAGCATACCCAACCCACAGGCACCACCCACAACAATTTTCAGCTCCATCTGACCATTTTGAAGCATTGTGCCACCCCCTGTAGGAGACCGGCCCGCTCTTACGGAGAACGCGTTTTAATAATTAGACTCAATTCCAAGCTATGGCTATTCATTCTTCATCCCTGCTTATGAAACTCATCTCCACCGGGCCTTTCCATCTTACGAAGCACCCCATTCTCGCATCACCCGCCGCAATATGCCACTCTCAGACGGCCCGTTCGCGAAATCCAGAGAGAATTCTCCATTCTGTGTGCTCTCTGGGCGATCCGAGAGGCCGAGATAGCAGTGGAAATGGAGAGAGCAGTGAGACAGAGGGAAGAGAAACGGATGGATGGGTATGAATAAACATCCGCCGAGATTTTCAGTGAAGGAAGTTGTATCAAATTAGTTGCTGGATTCTTGGAGCCCACAACTTCTGGGAATTACCATTGTCTCTGCATAAATCCAGCTAATAAATGCTATTTTTTCAGTTAATTGCGTATTATTCTATGAGAGAATTAGAGAATCAGAGACGCATTCGAGATTTCCACTCTCCTCCCTTCGCAGCCCCCGAATATATTATGTATGAAGCGAGTCCGGGCGCGAATTCACACTAATCGAGAACTGTCTCATTCCTCCATGCTCTCTCGCCGGTTAGACAGGGCAAGAGAGCATGGGCAAATGAGAGAGTGCGAGAGATTGAGAGGGACCAGAGAGCGAAAGGGTGACGAGAGACTGCGCGAATAATGAGCGCAGGGGAAGTTCGGTTAATGCGCATTATCACATGGGGAATCGGGGCGATGTATGAATAATATAATTTCATGATTTTCAAAGTACAGTAACCTCTAGATTACGGTAGGTTACGGTAGATTACGGTAGATTACGGTACTCACAGTCGTATCGATCCGGACGATCGCAGTCGGCGGGGCGTAGTGCATCGTGGACAGCATCTTGAGATCAAAGATCACGTCGTCGGAAAGATCAAAGATCAGGTCGTCGGGGATATTAAATGGACCTGCAAAGAGACGTTTTGATCACGGTTGGTTGCTTCGGTTAGGAGTATTCGCGAAATTGGACGAGGGAAGGGCTGGGGAGGACTTGGGTCAGGGGAGGAGAAATGATGAAGTGGTCGCTGAAGTACAGGGGAAAAGGTGGTCGGAGACCAGTGGTCTGCGAAAAGAAACGAGAGGCGCACGTGGAATAATAGAGCAAGCTGGCATCAGAGCAGGTGTTACGCACATTTCTGTCGATTCAAAACACAGCAAATCGAGATACAACTTTCAAAGATTGAGATAATATGAGCTCTGTGCGTAGTCAGGTTTCGGAAAGTATCGAGAATAAACATTTCGCGTGGAGAATTGGGTTCGGGCTCCGGAAAATCTCGCAATGGCTTTCAAAAACCGGGAAAACTACGAATTTCGGCTTTCGAATAGTGGGCGGAAAGACGGGCGACGGAAAGCGGGACAATGAGCCTAATAATGACGCTTTTGCCGACGAGTGGGGCGAGGAAAACAAGGCGAGCAAAAAAGACGAGAGCGGGATATTGCCCGGGATATTGGGCAGATTCTCGGGATTGGGTGAGCTCTCTCAGATGATTGGAACACTTAGAGATGGCGACTGGTGGCTTTTTAATTGGGTATACACTTTTCCAGGAAGCAGCTAGCTGAAACAGAGTAGGAAGGTAAGGAGAGGAGGGAAAGTCTAAGTGGATGAATATTGCTGGAGAGAGGCCTGAAATGAGTGGAAATGAAGCGAAAAGGGACAAAGGAGAGTAGAGAGAGGCAATGACCTATTCTAAGGATGAGGAGAGGGGAGGCACTGATGAAAATGGTCGCGTTTTGAAAGTGTAGCTCCACTTTTCGGGCGAAACGGAAGAGGAATTCAATCAAAATGGACGATCACAATGGATTTTTCGTCCTATAGAATGAGACGACAAGAGAAATAAACAGAGTACGAAATCAGTCGAAATCCCGAGCGAAATGTGGTGACCAAGGATAAACAGTGGATTGTTTAGGCGTCCGGACCCTCTAATTTTACGCTATCTCTAGAGCGGAATTGACGTGGTCGATGCACAAAGCGGATTCCGTCCCTATATTTCCTTTCTCCTCCCTCCCCCTCTCCACACCCACCATTTTACCTAACAAAGAGTCACTTTTGGGCAGATATACACTAGGCATCAACACAGAATGTGTGTGTGTGAGAGAGAGATTCTTTGCTGTTTTGCTGTCTAGTAGAAGTGAGAATGCGACTTCCGCTAACCGTTCGCTTAAATCGTCCCTTAGCCATGCCGTTGATGCAATTACCCGCGATTTCTTGCCAAGGGATGAGTTGAGTTCGAAATACGGCCAGCCAACGCTATTTTGAACCAAGAAAATGTGAAAGAATCTAGAGTCTTGACGCAATACCCAGCTAGCCCAACGATTCAAGTAAAATGCGAATTAGCCAAATCGCTGAGTGATGATGCATGCAGGTAGTAGAGGTGAGCGAGAAAGAGGGGAATAGGAGGGGATACTCCTATATTCAACCACCGCCACACTGAATACATTACCGTTGAATCGGGAGGCAGGGGGGAATTCGCAACACCCGGAGTCTCTCAATTTCATGGGATCTCTCGCTAGTCAGAAAAATCCGGATAACAAGGGTGCACAGAGGCAAATATTTTGCGCGATTTGGGTGAAATCGGATAGGTGAAATGGGGCGGGGATTGGGCGAAATCTGCAGGGGCGCACTATGGGAACACGTCATGGGTTCCAAATTACTAATAGCTAGTCTCGGGTTTCAAGAAATCTTGGAAACCGAGGCAAAAATGTACTAGTATTCAGTAGTGGCTTCCAAACAAATACAAATCCCCTCCCCTTCTTCTTTTTACAATAATGACCAAATGGGCTCTAAAAATGCTAAAAATGAGGCAAAATTTATGAAAATCGTATCGAAGTTCAACCCTCTTCAATTCCTATAGTTGCACTTCTCTCCCTTAGCATCCTCCTTCTCATGTCGCTCGCTCCCCGGAAATCCGCCATTGCGGAAGGCTGCGCTTCCGGCGAGAGAGCATGTGAAATGGAGAGAGACAAGCGAGATCGATAATTAGCCACTAAATATAGCAAAACTTCTAAAATTTGTCAAGGATTCTACGCAAATTCTTCTATATTAGAAAGAATTCGGCAAAAATCGGATAATATCCAAATGAAACATACTTGCGCAGGAAATTCTGACTGCCAGAGTTTGCTGTATTCTATGATAAGTTGACGTGCTTAGAATATCTTTCCTAGAAGTAGGAAATAGCCCGAAATAGGGGTCACTTCTCTAGTGAGACAAAATCAGCGATTCCCCCTCCTCCTTCCTCCTCCCTCTTCCGTCAATTTCGAGTCTTGTTTTCTCCTCCTCCCTTCTCCATCCCCGATTCCTCCCCTTCCGATCCTATTATCCCACCATTCTTCTCGCTAGTAACATCATCCTTGGTCTGGCTCTCTCAGTTTGCCATGCTCTCTCGCCTCTCTGACTTTCGAAAATGGAGAAACCACCACTAAATTTGGTCGGAAGCAGGCGTCTGGAGTCAATAGGATGCGCGGCAAGAATGACTACGGTAGATGCAGTATGCTCGTAATAAAATGTCAAGGCTCAGCCTACTTCACATGACGCAGATAAGACAAGATTAGTAAAAAGTTTAACAGGACATAAAATTAAGAGGATAAATATTAGTCTGGACATAAAATTATCGTGAGAAAATAAACATTCCGGCATCGTTCTAAGGAGACAGACCGGAATTCTAGGTGAGCAATGGAACGACGAAATGCGAGAATAAAAGGATCAGGCGCTCAGTTCTCACACAGAGTCAGCGCAAATAGTCAGAGAGAGAGGTCACCAATCAAGGAGTTGAATTGAGAAGGGAGAGAAAGGGAGGGGAGGGAGGCGAGACTGGGAAAGAGGAGTGCCTAGAAAAAGAGACTCGTGATGGAAGGGACAGTTCGCTGGTATACTCAAGAATCAAAAGTATCAAATCAATAAAGTAAGGCAAGGTCAGCACAGCCTCAAGTAGCACAGAGGCAAAGGCAAAATGGTACTCGACTCGAGAATTAATAGTACTCAAGGGATTGACATCAGCACTAGGTGTAGAGTGCCTTAGTGGTACGGTGACGAGTCATCAAGAGAACAGCCAGAGGTAATAAAGGAGAAAAGGTTTTTTTACAGAAGGTAAATGAGGTGGGAAGAAGAAGGAATGAATTGATCTAGCTAAATGAACGGGATCCTAGATCGGTTGCCCCCGCCAGAGCTTCCAGGCATTTACAAGTGGTTTAACGAATGGTCGATTTTACAGTCCAGATTGCATACCCTCTGGCAAAGATGAATCTCTACTAAGCATAATTTTTTAATCGGTAAATCGTTAAAAACAATGGAGATATTGACCAGGAAGGATGAGTGGTGTAGGAAGGAAGGAGCATATTCGACAGCTTCCTCGGTCCCCCGGGTCCGATTCCTCAGTTGAGAGATGGGGTGGAGATAAAGGGGCCCGGGACTGACAATAGTCACAAGGGGATATCTCGGTATAAGTGGAACTAAATTTGTGAAAGGTCGGGCCAGTTTAGGGGCACTCAAATCATAAGAATCGGTTCAATTCTTGATCTTTGATCTTTGAGTCACTGGAAAAAAAGAAAGGGATAAGCCACAAAGGCAAGCCGTTGATTGCGTCATGTGGGAGTTGTAATGGATACTCTGGCTGAATGGGCAGGGTCTGGTCGGTATTGTACGCCTTTGGAGGGAATTGCGCAAGATCCAGGCTTTTTCTACCTTGTTGAACAGACCCAATGAGCAGCAACTCCTGTGGTATACTGGAAGAAACACAATGGAAAAAGGAATTGAACCTGGCAACTTTGAGAAAATGGATCAAGACCCAGCGCTATTCTGATGCTATTTCTACCGTCTGCAGACTTTTTCATCCAGGAAAACCCCGGGCCTTTGATCTCAAAGCTTTCAGAGTCGGGAGTCATTGTAAACTAAAGGAGAATGCTTTCGAACAGAGTCCCATTGACGAGAAACACCTGTGGCACAACCAGAAAAACATCAGAGAAAGCCCGTTGATCTGACAAGTTACTGGTCACTGACATGGAAAAGCGGGTGGATCAGACTAACGCGATTAGCCATGACAGGCGAAAGAGCACCGATTGGATTAATCTTCCGCCCCTCAATTCGGAGCTGGGAATCAAATGAGCTCTAACCTTCTAGCTTCCGATACAGCCATTCTTCTTACAATTACAGGAAAACAGCTCTGAGATCTCTAAGTCTGAATTCCTCGTTTTCCACAATGATTGATAGCATTTGTACATTGAGGGGCATAAATATGAATGAATGAAACAAATCAATCATCGCATCTCCCTCGAGAGCGTTTCTGACCTGCCAACTTGCTTGATCCCTAGGGGTTTGATGCGAGGATTGGAGTAGAAAAGCGGGCTCACGACGTGACATTAGCGTATTCGCTATGACAGATCTGGCCCGAAAGAGAGCATTGAGGAATGAGAGAGTCAACCCATTCTTCGACTAAAGAAGTGGCCGCTAAGAGGCGAGCGAACCTATGGCCAACCTTGGGGCTGAATCATAGCCAAATACAAGGGGGGAAACCGGAGATTGACCTTCGCGTATGGGAAGAAAGATGAACGCAAGCAGTTCAATAGAAATTATATTCGGATTCAAAGATATGTTTATATTAAACAAATGAAGGTCCAACCACTCTAAAAGCAAGAAGGAAGAAATGAGAAGACAAGCCAGACGCCCGGGACAGTTGTAAGCGAGGGCCCCTCCGCTCCCAGTGTAATACTGTAAAGTTTAGCGCCGTCTCCTCATCTCTTCTGACAGAAAATGCTAGAGATCACTGAAAGCTGAGAGACAAGCTAGAGACAACGCGGATCTGAGAGAGCGCAGACAACGAGAGTGGATGTGGACTAGGGAGAATTCATCCGCATCTGGCTATAAATCAGTGGGAAAGGCGCTGCAAATTCGAAATCCAAAAACCGTGACAGGCTACCAGGTTCCCGAACCATAGGAACCAAGGGACCAATCGATCCTGGGCCCAACGAAAGACCCGGCGTAACTCTAGCTTCGGGCCCGAGCAGATTTGGCATCTGAGGGAAGTCTTTCGGTCGAAATTTGATAGTGTCTTGGGAAGGAAGAAAGCCGAGATTCCTCGGTTGGAATCGAATTGAAAGGAACTAGGAGGAGATACTGTGGAGGTTCAGTGAAACCAGGCGAATAGTTGGAAAGTGACGAATACAGGAATTGTGATGATGTGATTATGATTGGCTGGATTATCATAACGCGATCATAATGCAATCATGTGATATCCTAGTTTGCGGATTGTGATAGTACAACTAATCCAGTACTACCGAAAACGCTGAAACGGTCGCATTACGGCATGCCCAGCTGCGTATCACGCGCGCCTACTCAAAGAAAGAAAGCGGAAATGGGCGGGAAGAGTGCTCGCCTTTCGGCCCCTCTTACAGACTACCAGAAATGAGCAGGAAATGAGGCTCGCGTACTTTCGTGAGGAGGGTCAGGCACATGATATCAGTCGATTAAATGTACGAAAACTCGACCAAAAAGGTCAGTATTGTGCAAGGATTAACATGGGAAATGCAAATCGTACTAGGGCATTACACTATTTTGGCAACAAAAACAGGGGGTGACACAAACCTGTTTGCGCGCCAGTAGAATAAAGGGAATAAGAAGGGAATGGGGGACGGATTATTTGACTTGCAGGATCGCACAAGGAGGTCTAATGCGTTCGGAGGGAAGGCGCTCGAGGTCATAGGGTAAGAATCGATACGGAAGGTAGCGAAAACATCAGGGAATTCAAGGGAAGTTATTGCTAAAGTTGTTTCATTCCTCCCAATAGTGTCACAATGAACGGATCAATACGGAACCTGGCGAAAACATCAGAACATTCAAGGGCAGTGGAATCTAAAAACAAGGAGTAAGGTCAGAAATAGGAGTGAAGAGTCAGTCACTGGATCGATCAACTCAAGATGGATGGCAATTAACACCCAGGGGGAAGGATCGAGAGGACGATTGGGCATAATTATGGATTACGATCCGAGAAGAGCAACGTATGTCAAGAGCCTCGGTATTGTCATGTTAATTTATGACCTCTCAAAAAGCGATAGATTGTAATGTTGCTTGGCACAGATATAAAGACATCAATTGTTATGGGGAACAGCAAGGAAGACAAGAGGTTGGCAATCGTAGAAACCCCGATTGTAAATTTTCTGACCACAGAAACGCTCTGGCTCATTGCTCACCCTAGGTCACAGCCAGCAGCTCAGCCCCCATGCAATGGAGGGTCAGCAAATGGTAAGAAGACTGGACAATCGCTTCCCCCTTTTTGCTCGCTGTGACCCCTCTTCTTAGCGGATAATTGCCGTGATTCACCTCAGTTCTACGATAAATCAGCTGCGGATTGGGACTTTGTGAGCCGAAAATTGCGTATACTTTGATTGCGATGTTGCAGAAAAGTGCAGAAAATAGTTTCGATGAACCATACTCGTAACAAGAAAGTCAATCAATACATGGCGTACATGTGCCAAAGAGGAAAGGTGTGAAGGTGTAACAAGTAGTCTCTCATTGTATCTAGAAAGTCTCACCGACGAGATAGCATACGATTTTGAGAGAGTCAGACCCTTAGTAGTGGCACTTGAGAGTGGGGAGAGGTGGAAGGGGTTGATCTGGTGGCAAGTGGGGAGATGCGTGACCTACGCCACGTAATCCGCAAATAACACTCACTCGGCATGGCGGGTAAATAAAATAAATAGCGGGATGGTGAGAATTGCGATAGCGCTAATGTGATAAATCGAAAAAAGATTTCAAAAGAGAAAATAGAAATGGTCCAGAATCTCTTTCGCGACAGTAGTAAAACAGTCACCACTTGTCCACCACAAAATGGAAATGAGCCAGTCAGGAAGGGACAAAGAGGGGAATGAATAGAAAGGAATGGGAATGACAGGGCACACTATGTCTGCCATTGCGTCACTCGTAGCCATACATAGTGAGAGATCATGCGAAATGGGGATACGAAACAGTAGGAAAGGGAAGGAGAGGACTAGTTTGGTAGAGACGGGGGATCAGGGAAGGGCGGTTGGCAGGCGCATAATATTTATGAATTGTACTTCGAACGAAAAAAAAACGTATTGGAAGCACCTGATCCCGCCATCAAAAAGTGAAACATCGTCGACGACGACGCGGAAATCAGTTTAGGTCGCCCACCTCCACTGTCGCTGCTGAGAATACGTCGAGGAATGGTCGGACTCTCTCACTTTCCTCCGTTCTCTCATTACTCTGATCAATGAGAGAGCGCTGTGAAATGGGAGAGTCGGACAATTTCTAGCTGCCCAGGGTGGCGAGGGAGTATGCGGAATGGAGAGAGGAGATCCGTGTTTGAAAATTATCTGCAGAGGCGTGAAGTGTGCTCGAGCGCCTTCCTTATAAAGAGTAGGACTCTGGTTAGTCTTTTCCAAATCCTTTGAACATAGTTGTATCTTTTCTGCTCTTCTGCGTACTAGTAAATTATTGCTTACATAATTTACAAGGCATAAATAACAACTTAATGTCTTGTTTTTTTACCGTTATCCTAGTCATATTCGTAGAATATGATCAGAACGTGCTCTTACCACCTGTACCTATCTATTATTATTGTATTACTCCTTTTCCACTATAAAAATACAGCTGTTCTCTGGAACATATTTCTTGAAGAAATTGGTAATTGTGTTCCGGACAATACCGTTATCACATTTTTCGCTTTTATGATCCAAGACCGAAGTCGTCAACTTGAATTTCTGGTCTTCGCTTTTTAAATTTTCCTTGAAAATTGCATAGCATTACTGACGTTCGTAGATAAGCGAACCAACTTTCCCATAAATTATCATCACGATAATTTTGGGCTGTATGCAAAACCGAAAAACTTCGAGAATCGGCACGGCGCATAGTTTCAAAATAGCAGTTTCGAACGTGATTTGCCTTTGTAGTCGAGACTAGAATTGTTGATGTGACTCAGTTCTAATTGTCACTGCGTCATGTCTCCAATTTGATTTATACTTCCCATTCCTGATTTCTAGACGTCGAATCTAGAAGATGAGAGAAGTTGCTAGTTGCGCCCCACTCTCTTCGTAATTCGTGGTTGCACTTCTAGCACAGATTCTGAACAATTTTCTTCGCAGGTGTTTTTGCATTGACCGTGGTGTTTCAGATTTCATTAAATCTCCGTTCATTTTAATGCAAAGTAGTTTCAGGTTCTCCTCCATGGAATCCTCCTTCGTTCCTACTCCACTAGAAAAGCAGCTGCATCTAGCACTGCAAGCATCAGGAATCATCGCCATAGCTACTGCACTACCGCCGATACTGTATTTATTGTCCAAAGTAAGCCTAATTTTTCGAAAATAACGTAAATTCATGCTTTTCAGGATGCGAGATCGAAGATGAATCGATTTAGATGGCTCCTTCTTGCTATAGCGGTGAGATACTCGGATGATTAATGTTTATCTCTGATCTTTGATTCCATATCTCCGGCCTGCTAATGGATCTGCAACTATCACTCGTCATCGCGCCTTATCCTCTGCTTCCTCACATTGCATTCTGGTAAGTGCCGACTCTCTCCATTTCGCATGCTCTCTGGTAGGTCAGAGAATATAAGGCATTTGAAATGAAGCATTACTCGCTAAGCGAATTAGGCCGCGGGAAACCTCTTGCCTTTTGTGAATCTGAAGGACGAAAGGGAAATCACAGCGTTCAAAATGCTTCAGCTCCCGATGGCGCGCTCAGCGGATAATTGGTGACGCACAGACGTGTTGGTCTTTGTTGTTGTACCGAAATTGTGCAGAACACACAAGCTAGAAAACTGCACAGCTAGATACTGACGTGCTTTCAGGGCCGATGGACTACTGGTTCGTGTTCACAAACGGGCGATTGTTTACCTCATGGTTAGTTGGTTTTATAAAATCATAAAAAGAGTGACTGTATGTAAACACAGAATTGTGTTTTCATTTTGTGAAGTGTGGTGAAAATAAAGCAAACAATTAACGTAGCACTCGCCAGCCAACTTTCAAAATTGAGAGAACACTCAGGATTTATTTATTATCGCAGGCTCTGGTTCTCTTCTTCATCTACCTCTGGGTGACCATGATGTTGCTGGCCTTCATATTTCGTCTGGCTGCGGTGGTAATTTTATAATTTTTTTCCGAAAAAATGTGTGTCTTCTTTTTTCATGGAAGAGGACACTTAGCTTCTTGAGCTGCTGTAGGAACTGATTTCAGTTAGATCTACCCTACTCCGCGAAGACTATCCGATTCGCATATTTCGCAGTAGCCGTGGGAGCGTTCAATACGAGCATGTCGTGAGTTTTGTATTTAATATTTTTAAAATAAATTATTTTCGAAATTACAGATGCGGTATCCTGCTCGTCAAATACCCATCGCAAGCTCGAGTCAATGATTATATTTTCGAAAACGTTCCCGACATGCGATTTCTCATGGAAACGCCAGGATTCATCTACTTTACTCGAGTGAGAACTATATTGTAGTCATAGTGACAGGTGAAAATGTAGTACCTAAATGAACATACAACCATTCTTGTATCGGATCTGCAACTGTAGCATGGCAGATCAGAAAAAAATCAACAATAGACAATAAAAAACAAATAAAAATAAATTTTAGATGGACCAATATCACTACGCCCAGATTGGAATGGTGCATCTGGTGGCGTGCATTTTGTTCTACATAGCTGTATTCATTGGCATATTCGTGACGATAAATTTGGTAAGACATTTGAAAAACAGGAATAATATTTCGAAATAGTAATTTTTAGAAACTCTACCGCGTTCGCTACTTGATGAGCACCAATACGCGAGTGATGCACTACATGCTGTTCAAGTCGCTGATTGCTCAGGTGAATTTCTTGTTTTTGTTTTGTTCTGTTTTTGTCTATCAAAATAAAGGGGATTTTTTTAGATGCTGCTCCCACTCTTCTCCATGATAATTCCCTTCTTCCTAACAGCGTTGAGCATCAGATTCGGGAAGGAGGGCGATGGGATTGATCATCAGTGTAGGAATTATTATTTTTTAACATTTTGTTTTTCTTTTTGTTTTTTCACCTTTTCAAAACAAACAAAAACAATTTCAGTGATCGCCCATTTCTCCCTTATCCTCTTCTGTCTTCACTCCGTACTCAACACGCTGTCCATGTTTCTATTCGTGTCGCCATTCAGGTGATATTTTATCCCCCAGTTTAGATAGTTAGTGTATTTCATAATTGCAAACACACATGCCCGGCCTTATCGGTGTACCCCAACAAACGAAACACTTCGATTCTGGTTGCAATTTTACCTTCACCTTAAATTATGCTATGAGTAATTGCAGGAGATACCTCTCTTCGCGCGTCGCTCCAATGGACACTATCGACAGCCAGACGCTCTCGAGGAATACTCAGTTCTCTTCTGTTCAATCACCATCACCATTGGTTTCACGCCCTTGATTGCACGTGAAGCTGGGAACTCAATGCTGTATTTTGTGAAGTCAATATTGTGAGGAACACCCAGTTTCAAACATATCGTTCACACCCCAAAATATATGTATGGAAAATATTAAATACGAGATGCAGATTAATATTTGGAGTACAACAATTCCGAAAAGAATCGGGTCACCAGGTAATAACGATTCTGACGGTAAAAATCATGGTTTAGCACCTGCTAAAGTACACGATAAATCCCGTATGTCCGTTGATATTCCAGCGATCAAAAAACAACAAAATTAAAAACATCCCATCCGATTTGCATCAGTAAATTCGAAAACAACAAGTTGTTTTGCATCGCATTCTCTCCTATAAAAGACCTCGTCATCGGTCGATTCTCCATTCGAGAACGATGAAGTTACTCCCTCTCCTCCTCCTCCTCGCCCTCTGCGGTTGGACCTCCGTCGAAGCCCGCCGTGAGTTTGACCCGCCGAACTACCGTAACCACCCTGTCCTAAAGTTACCGTAGCCTCCACTCCTCCACCGAGTACTGTAGTCGTGCTCAAAGCTACCGTAACCACGCCTCGTTCAGTTTCGCCTCCCTACATGCGATACAACTTCGATCCTCGCTCCGACAAGCGTGCCGTCGAGTACGGTAGTTCGGCGGGGCGAACTCACGACGGGAAGAGAGAAGTCGAGGAGTGGATACACAAGTGTGATGCAAGGTGCATCGGTTCCGACTCTGCCGAAATGCGGGAAAAGTGCCGACATGTAAGTTACGGTATCGTATTAGTAGTGATTACGATAGTACCGTATTTCCTAGATTACTGTAGTATTTCCACTGCGGTGCTACAGTATTGGCACACATGCTCTCATCGATCAGAGAGGCGAGATAGTGGGCTGAATGAAGAGACGGCCACCCTTTTTCGAACAATTACTTCACCATTTCTCTTCAGGAATGCTATGAAGCGGACAGAAGGACGAGCGAGCAGCTGAATATTGCCAAGACAACGTACGAGAAGAGAGAAGTCGAGGAGAACAGAAAAATCGAGAAGAGGATTATCCACAAGTGTGTAGCAAAGTGTATCCTGGCCGAGGATCGTCAAAAGTGCGAGCATGTAAGTACCAGTCCTCATATCCCACAGTGTCCTGCGTTCCGGCGTTCTTATTCCGGCGACAAGGACTGTGATCACAGTATCACATGTCGGCACTACTATAGAACACCGGCCACGGCCCATCCACCGCGCCCGTACTTGCGAATAGAGCAGAATGAGAAAGAGATAGGGGTGAAGGAAACGTGACTTTAGTCATGGCCGGTATTCTTCTTTAGTATCACATATCAACACGGGATGGTTGTTCTTAATTTCTCTTATTCAGGACTGCTTCAAATGGGAGCAGAATCCAATGTTTCCGTTTGAGAAGCCAAAGAATGGCAAGAAGACGTACAAGAAAGGGGCTGCCGAGAAGGTTCAAGAAGGTTCAAGATATGAAGACTGCCTCGAAGATTGCTATAGCCTCTGGGAAGATTACGAGTACTGCGAGGAGGTTTGTTTTATTATTTATTTATATTTATTTGTTTTATTCTGACCCGGGATGGTAGATAATCAAAAAATAAATAGATAAAAGGGTAAATAATAATGAATGTATTTGTTCAGCAATGCCGCTATCAGAAGAAGCGAGAGGTCGAGGGAGGGGATCCAGCTGAAGAAGAGATGAGGGCGGACGATGAGAACTCCTGGTACAGAGAGATGCAAAGAGGAGAAGAATGACCAGAAGACCGACAGGAAGAGTGCAGTCGTGACTAGACTGTAGTCACGACAGTACATTATTTTGTAGTGATGACGCAATAAATGCTGTTATCGAATCCTGTGTCGAGTTTATACATGTGAATAACGAAATTGTTGAATAGCTCATTTGGACCAGACAAAGAACGGTATGTGGAGAAAAAGGGCAACGAATTCCTCACCGAGGGTCGCAATGTGTTTCGGTACCATTTTTCCTCTGTTAGGCCCATAAATACTTTGTCGTTGCCATACTCATCAAGTAGAATGATACTGCACAGTGATTTGGCAGCGTGGCCAAGTATAAGATCGGATGTCCTTTGACTCTAATTTTTTTTAAATCGCACGCTCTCTCGTCCCAATCATCAAATAAAAATAAGTATGAACCCTGTGGCGTGCCTGGACCAATGAGAGGCCAGTAGCCGCCGATTGGCGTGATTAAAGAGCTTAACCAGTACTCTCCCGTACGCTTTTCTTTCACTTGAGCGCTTTTTTCTGTAACTTAGTTTTCGCAGTTGTTTGCAAATTTCTATTACAGATGCCTCTCAGGCCTAACAAGCTTAAAAAGATCTCCAAAGTAAAGTCGAAGTTAGTGAAAACTCGTCATGCCTACGCAATGAGGAATCGCAGTGGCAAAGTGTTGACCAAGAATCTTGTTTCGAAGAGGAAGAAGAATCAGAGCAGCAGGAAGAACCGAAGGTATTCAAAAGTATCATTATTGATTAATTATGGTTTTTCATTGCAGAAGGAACTCGACTACTCTTACAGATCTCCCCTACGACCCAATTGAAAAGATTCTCTCTTATCTCAGTGCGAAGAAGGATTATGCAACAGTAAAGATTCTTAGATCGGTGAGTACTCGAATAGTTTCGAAAATAGTATCTACGCATTCTTCAGGTCAATAAATATCTCAAGAGAACGGTGGATTTCTATACAAAGTTCAAGAAGAACATTCCGCAATTTCGCTGGGTGAAACTGACCGGGATGAATGAGGTAACGCCCCCTTTATAGTAGACAAAGCTGATGGACCACTCTCTTCATTTTACGTACTCTCTCAGCCGGTCGACCGGCGAGTCAGTGCGCAGAACGAAGACAGTGATCCATCAGCTTTTGTCGACTATGAATCCCACATATGGGCCGGGATTCATCCAGTGGGTAGAGATAAACATTTCAGAGTTACAAAACAAGCTTCTGCGTGGAAATTAAAGTGCGAAAAGAAGGAGTTCCACTCCTGCACAACCTCAATATTCTCAAGGATCGTGTCATTTCGAAATCATTTACGAAAAAGGTAGGGTTGACGTGATTTTCTAGTAAAAAATAGAAAATTTGCTTTTTTCAGTCCGTCATTTTCACAATTCCCATCAGAAATCGTCTTGATCCAGTGATCGGATATCTCCAAAAAGCAATGAGTTTGAACATCAAAGAAATGACGATTGAGAATTTGAGAAGTGTGGAGGAATGGAGACGTATTCGAGCAATTATTGGACATGCGAAAATCCGTAATTTAATTTGCAAAATCGATTACGCAATGAGTGAAGCAAGCGAGGAGTTTTGGTAAGTGTTTTGCTATTTTGTTTTTGTTTTGACATATTATTGTTATGTTTACCTACATTTTAGCTCCGATTTCCTCGCATTCCTCAACGAGGCTTCAGTAACGATTCTGGATCTCCAATCGCATTATCTCCAGCCCTATCTGCCTCGTTAGTGCTCTTTCTTTAATTATTATTATTATTGAAAAACAATAACAAATAATCCCTTTTCAGGTACATTCCTCGACAAATTGGTGACCGGCACGCCCAAACTCAAGCGAATCAAGCTGCAAGACACTGGGATGGATAAAGACGATCATTTTTTCGGTATAACCAACGAGGAGTGGATTGCCAAAGCAGCAACGGAAGTCAAAAATCCGAAATTCCATAAATGGACCTTCAATTGGCAATTTGATCCAGAAAATGATTTCGACAGCACCAGCCAACTCTACGTTGTGGAGATTTGGAAGATTAGTCTTAAACACATTTAAATCGTATTTTTTTCCGAATTGTACGGTATAAATATTGCTTTATCGTATTTATGCCTGAGTGGCATCGATATTAATGGTGATAGGAGCCCGTTCGCGTAAGAGTCGGACAAGGGTTGGCACATCCCAAAAAGGCACATCCCAAAAAGGGATGTGCCAGATGACCTGGGATTTGTCCGATTCTTACGCGAACGGGCTCATAGTGTTGCCTAGAGGGGTGGTATTATGCTAGGGCTGAGTGGATCATCACGTGAATCTCACCTACGCTAGAACATAAAAGTAAAAGATCTGCCGCACCAAGCGAGTTTACAGTCGAAAGCGAGTACGCTAGGTGGTGCTGATCGGATAAGCCATCTAGCGTAGAACATCTACCACCCAAAGTCATCAAGTGACGAGTGATATCAATGATGCGATCAATGCGATAGAGAAAAGAGGGAGATACAGGGTTAGAAAGATAAATGGGATTGGCAGGAGTTCAGATTTTGTGGATATTCGAATATGATACATTCGGATGGAAGGAAGGTCTTGGATGGTGGCGATCATGCGTCCGCCTTACTGTTGAGGGCTCTTTGGTTTCTCCTCTTGACTGACGACTCTGAAATAGAAGAAAGTTGTTGAGAGACGTGATACTTCGACTCAACCCCAGTTCTCGATTAGCCCAGGCCCTTGCCCAAGATCAACCTTTCGGCGTCCCGAATCACCACTTTAGAATCACCACTCACTTCTCCGTCTTCTCCGGGCTCGTGCCCAGCACTTTGCGAATGTAGGCACGAGCCAGGTCATCGAACTCCGTCTGTCCCTCGCACGCTCCTTTGGGTACTCCAGCCACCCAGTTCTTGATGGCCTCGATTTCGTTCTCAAATAACCTTTTTTGTTGGGTTCGATCTCGGAACGATCAAGTCTATTTCCGTCGAAATAAGTGCTTTTGTCGATCCGGCTTTATGAATCATAACCATTCAACACCCTTTTGTATTGCTGGAGGACAATATCAAGGGGCAGGATCAAAACTAGGGTTTCCCAAGCGGGTTTGCTAACTGTTAAGGATCAATGTGCATCAAGATCAATGTAGTCGAAGCAAAGAAAGAGCCAAAGGTAATCAATATGAAGCCGTTTGTGTAGGAATCGAGCAAATCTGACTGCGATCGCCAAAAAAGGTCGATTCTCTGAAACTCCGGGTTTTGGGGCTCTTGATGGATCGATAATCATCTCTTGAAGGCGAATCATTGCAGCGAAACTGCAACTACCCTGACTGATCTACCTAATGATGCGCTCGAGCGAATTCTGTCCTATCTGAACACTCAAAAGCACTGTGGCACGCTGACCAATATTAGATCGGTAAGTGCCTGCAAGACTCATATTTTTCCACTATATTACACCGTTTGAATCCCTTTTTAGGTCAGCAAATATATGAAAAGCGCGGTCGATTCCTATATGAAATTCAAGTCGAACATCCCTAAGTTTCATCACGTAAAGTTGATCAAAATGGAAAAGGTAAGCATTTTACCTGACGCGAAAATTGAGAAGAAATAGAAGAATGGAAAACAAACGTTACAGGCTGATGGCTTTAATGTGGAAATAAAAGTTCGGAAGGAAATTATCCCCTTGCTTCGCAAATTTCAAGATCTCAAAAAACGTATTGTTGATAAATCATCCAAGTGGGGAGTAAGTGGAGACATGTTTCAAGATCAGCCTAATATTAATATTATTAAAAATTTCAGTTCGTTTACTTTTACGATTCCGGTGCCGAACTTTAATGATGCAGCAGTCGAACACCTCAAGAAGGTTTTGAGCCTACAAATTCAATATTTCGACATTGAAAATGTGAAAAGTATAGAGGATTTGAAATTCGTTCGATGCCTCTCTGGCAAAGTTGAAGGCACCTCAATTACAATATCAGTTGCTTCAGCCGGAGACGATATGTGGTGAGTTTATAATAGAAAATGTTTGCAATTATGGCGTCTTGCAGCTCGGAGGTGCTCTCTCTTCTCAAGGACTGCTCATATAAATGTGTTACTCTGCGAACTAATGGCCTGAAACCGGAAAATCCCCGTAAGTGTTCACAAACAGAGAGACAAACAGACAGGCCCATTAAATATAGATGCCTTCATCGATTCGTTGACCGACCTGTGCTCTTGTTTGACGATTGGGGATGAATCTGTGAACGACGAGTTTCTGGGGCTCACGAAGGAAAGATGGCATCGAGATGTGCTACGAAAGCATTTCGGAACAAATTACTGGTGCATGTTCAAATTCGAGCCGAACGAGAAACGATATTATTCGACTGGAAGTGTGAAGAAGACGAAACGAGTTGATTTTAGTGACTAATCTAGGAATCTCTTTTTTTATCATGAGAAATAAATACACCTACCTCAATTCCCTCCTATTTTTTTTCTCTCATTCTCCAACTATTTTTAGATTCCTCTTTTGACTCTCTTTGGTATTGTATTCATTACGATAAATTTGTGACGATAAATCTTCATGCGCGAGAGCTCGATCCAAGAATTCAGAACCACTTGTTCAATAACCATGAGAAAGTCACGAAAGGTATCAATTGCTTTATTACTTTGCTTGTTCCCCTCAATATCCCACAAAGTATCCCGTAGATGCTTCATTGCCTCTTAGTCCACTCAACCGAGTAGATGCTCGACTGATCAACGGCGTAGATCTCGCCCGTCTTCTCCAGTTCCTGCCCATTGACTTTCACAGTGGAGTCAACAAGTTCATCGGTGAAGAACGCCTGCCAGAACGTAGGCGGAAGATCATGGAGAAATCCGTTACCACTGAAATAATGGGGACTTGAGGAATGAGAAATGGCTGATCACAGATTGATTGTGAGATTTCGGACCTGTAGTGGATGCACCGATCGAGAAGTTGCACTGAATTAACGTGCGTGGCAAGTTCGAGCACGAATCGGTCTGAAAACTGGGTGGTAATCAATGAAATCGAAAATTTGCTTCTCACCCGGTGAGATCTGCATTGGCTGCCACGATCTACGCTCACAGAGTAACTCTACACGAGCAATCTGCACATTCTTCACGAGAGTAAGGATGTGCGCCTCGCTTGCATAGCCCATGCTGGAATGTTTATAGAATAGAAACGATATGAATTTCATTAATCTGCCACAGTCTCGCTTCGAGCTAGGCATGAGATGGAAAAGGGAAACCACCGACTACACTTTCAAAGTCAACTAAACAACTAGTTGTTTACGAGGGAAATCTCTGGTCACTCTCCTCATTCTGCGTTCTCTCTTGTGATAATATCGGTTCATTTCCTTATAGAACAACTAGTTGTTTAGTTGACTTTGAAAGTCTACCACCGACATATAATGACATATACGTAGGGGCCGCAAGCTCCGCCCACTTTGTGTTGACATGGTTTCGCCAAAAAGCGAGACGGAGGGAGTACAGAGCTCATTCAAAACGAAACCACTCGTCCAAAAGCGCGTTGGATAGCTAATCCCATCCCCTATCGATTGAGGAGGACACAAAATGTGCCAGACATTTTTGAGTAGGTCAAAATTGATGGTTTAGGTCGCGAAACCCGCGAAAATCGTATTTCCAAAGAGAACACTGTGTTCGTGTCCTGAAATTCCGACTAACTCGATTTTTCTAGGATTTTTAGACATTTTTTCAGATTTTTATCTTCACTCCCCGGGCTGTACTCGACGCACAAAGAAGCGCGGGGG